>JAGFPH010012360.1:5326-30514 GCA_018207615.1 Philaenus spumarius | reverse complement strand
CAAATATTTAAAATAAAAACTAACAAGAATGTTTAATTTAAATTTAAATATTTAACTTTAATTACAACTTGAATATTCAATTAACTAAATTAATGTCCCCACCTCACACAAAACACTTGTTATTCATTACGAACAATTATAACAATCCACTAACAAATTTTTAAAATAAAAACTAACATGAATGTTTAATTTAAATTTAAATATTTAACTTTAATTACAATTCGAATATTCAATTAACTAAATTAATGTCCCCACCACACACAAAACACTTGTTATTCATTACGAACAATGCTAAAAATCCACTAACAAATATTTAAAATAAAAACTAACATGAATTTTTAATTTAAATTTAAATATTTAACTTTAATTACAACTCGAATATCAATTAACTAACTTAATGTCCCCACCACACACAAAACACTTGTTATTCATTACGATCAATGATAACAATCCACTAACAAATATTTAAAATAAAAACTAACTTAACTGTTTAATTTAAATATTTGACTTTAATTACAACTTGAATATTTAATTAACTAACTGAGACTTTTGAAAAAAATCTAGCAACTTTACTCGGCACGAATTTACAATAAACGGAATGGAAGAAGAGAAAGAAAGTCCAAAACCAACCCATCACCCGCACAAAACCTCTTCCCATCACAAATAGGAGATAAAGTGTTATCTCCCCTGATAAAATCTTATCTCACCTTAGGGTGGAAAGAGTTCAGTCAATAATTATCTTTACTTTTACAAAAGTAAAAGTTAGGACCCCAACACGCAGGCCGTACTGACAAAAGGTATAATTTTCTCCAGTAAGAATCCTATACATGTTTGTAATTAATAAACCAGTTTTTGTATCACTTTAACTCACTAAAATCACTTACACTAATTCTTACACTATTTACAGTAAAGTTGTTTAAGTTATATGCACAGAATTTTATTTTATTAATAATACGATAAAAACTGATTGCAGTCAAATCATTTGTCATTTTAACAAACATATTTAATCAATAAACATATCAAAATTTAATATAATATATTCTGTCATTATAAAACAATATATACCTGATATTGTTCATATAGCATTTATAAACCCTTAGCGAATATTTTGAAAACTATAACAGATACGAAAAAATCTATAATAAACAGACTCGTAGGAAATATAGTTATCTTTAATTTTTAGAATACATTTTCCTGTACGACGTACCGTTTTCGAGCTATAAGTGAAAACCTGTAAAGGGGGCCTTTTCACCCCCTCCAACCATGAAGCAGCAGGGGTAGGGGTGGGGACTTTTAGTATGTTACCTCCTAAGTACCCCAACAAATTCCAAAAGTCATTTGCTATAAATAGTTATAATATAAGTATCTAATGAGTTTTGAGTGAAGGACTCTTAACTTAGCTGTTTAGCGTAATATGCTATAAAATTTCAACGTGCTCTGGCGGCTACACGATTTGCCCAAAATAAGTGATTAAGGTATGCAATTTGTAGGGAATTTAATGTAGTATTAGCAGAATGCAAGCTTTTTGTAATTACAAGCATAGTTTTTGAGTTACAAGCAAAAAACTAACAAAAAACTGGGTTTTCCACAAAGTAAGAAATTTTGGCCCTTTTTCAGCGAGTTCTACTGTCAAAACCATTCAACCAAAAAATACATTTGAGGGATGCTTTTGTAGGAAATTTAATATCCTTTATTTTTGTATGGGATAGTCTACCTCGAAAAGTGCAAAGTTTTATGTCTTTCTGGCAAAAAAAAACTTTAAACAAGTCGAACATTATGAGGTTTTTGGCGATTTTCGTTATGAAGAAGCCATATCCATGGGAGGTAGCAAAGTTGAAATTCGGATTGAGCACCCCAAAAAAATATAGAATGAGCGAGAAAAAACATCTATACATTTTTCCTGAAAAGGCATCCCCGGAGATTTGATTGTGACTGGACTTATTTTATCTACATTTTGAATGAAGTACCAGATAAAACCTTATATTTGCTGAGCATCCTAGACTTTGTTGGTGAAATTACATCATCCTACCAAACAAAAGCTAGCTGCCTATAATAGTATGGTGCATAGACTTTTATCCGTTCCACTCAGTACAGAAGATTACCAAGATGAACTTAACACCATCAAATATATAGCCTCGGCAAACGGTTACAACACAGTGATTGTAGACAATATTATAAAAAAGCATAAAAACATAAATCCACTTCGGAAGAAAACTACTAAAAATAAATATATCCCAGCCAAATATGGTAGGGTACTCTCTAAAACATTGAATAATGTGTTTGGAAAACTGAATGTCACATTAGCCTATAAAACAGAGAATAGTATTAAAAGAATATTGCAACCCAGAATAATGACACCTCTCGAAGATAAGACCGGCATTTACAGGATTAATTGTAATGATTGGGAACAATATTACATAGGACAAACGGGAAGACCTTTTATACAGCGATACAAGGAACACCTGCCAAAAAGGACACTCAACATAAAATCAAATTTTTCCCGTCACATAATGGACAATCACCACACGTATTCGAGTTTTGATAAAAAATTTAACCTTTAATTGTATGCAATAAAGACACATACATGGACGCCGCTGAGGAATACGAAATATACAAGGCATTTAAATTAAAAGATGAACTATTAAATGACCAGCTGAACTTCAAATCCAATAGGCTTTATGATACTGCGATAAGCGTTGACAATAAGTCTATTTGAATCAACAGTTCAGTAGTTGGTCAACCTTCCAACGGTGCGCACCAATTCCTCGCATCAATATATGTTTTTGTTAAATAACATGTGTGTTTGTGTTTGTGAAGTGTTTTTAATGTAATATATGACGACCTAATCTTCAGAGAAGCCAGACGATGGAACATAGATTCCGAAACGCGTTGCCATAATATATAAAGGAAGTCACACGACGGAAATACGAAGGTAAATAAAATAATTTTTACTTTAAGTAGTGACTTGGATACTGATACACAATGTTCAAATTCGAAAAGAGTTTGTACAGGAAATATGTGTGCAGTAGAAAATTTCAATAGCACTTGGGGGGGGGGGGGGGGGAAGCTACAACTGGCTGTATCTGTGAAGACATTGCGTCTGACTATGGAAGTTGATCTTTTAAAATCAACATTGTATGTATAGTTGTATAGTGATAAACGGATAAACCCCGGTGAATGTACAACTGAGGTCTTAGCGTTAGAATACATTTATCTTAACTCATTTCTCATTAGCTTCTACTTTCAATTTCGGTCAAAGGTTGTTTCCACCAGTTAAGGCTGAGAATCTCGAGATAACATGTAAACAATCAAGTAGTCAAATATTTAGTCCTTTAAAAAAAAACACTTCTACTTTGATAGTGAGAAGTAAATATTTACATTTCGACAAACAAGAGACAAGTGGCATTCTAGTATCGTTATTTTCCAATAGGCTGTAATGATCGGAACAAGATGTTCTAGATACCCAATATAAAAATTATGTAAGGTAGAGTTGCAATAACATAAACTTATAAAAATTTCAAGTAAGGCATTGGTTGTTTGAAGCAGGTTAAAAGACCACAACTGGTCAAGTAAGCACGATTGACCTAATCTGACTGCTTTTAATTTACCTATCTGGATGAATTGTTTTTAGCAGCTGATGTTTACGGAATGAGTTTAGTTCAATAAAGTTTACGCAACAATAACAAACATATTTTAAATCACTTAGCCTATAAAGGTTAAATTTCGAATTAAAACAATTGTTGTAAATGTAAGAAATAGCCGAGATATTAAAACACCATTAAAAAAATAATCGTTAATTAAAGAATCAATTTTGTAATAGGTCAGCCGATTAGTTTTCTTCTATATTATAAATTATTCAGTAATCTACGAAACGATATTTCGCTCCAATGGGGTCTCTCATCTTGCACAAAGCAGCAAAACATACACTTCGTATAAAGTGTTTCGACGATGTTTTTCATATTAAAAAGTTGTGTTTTTGTCTTATACCTCATAATTGAAAGAAATCGACCCCTTTTCATAAAAGGTTTAATTAAGTAAAATTAAAAATTGTATAGCATTTTTTGGAGGTTTTGAAACAATAACTTCCATATTATAAGGTCACCCGTAAAATATTTACCTGATTATTCATTTATAAATAGAATCCCGATCACGAGAATAAGAACGCATGTTTCAATGATCTCGCTGCTTGCGATTTAAGCCGACTGTCGTGCTACTAGTCAACCTACAACACATTCACTTTAGCACAGAGGATGGTGCTCAAGTAGCAGACGCTGATACATATTTTTCACTCCAGCATTGCCCGTCCCCTACGCTTCTCCCCGTGCCACCACAAGTTCAATGACCGAACTCGAATAATTTTATTAAAACCATACACTAAGAGTTTCCCCAGGGCGAAGAAGAGCATTAAATAATTTTTAATTTTCAGATTTTATGAAATTCAATGCACATGGGCATGTTTATTAAGGTTAACTTGTAGATAAAACAAAATAACTTTAACTTAACGAACTTAAATCACTCATTTATGTGCTCGAACTATTCCCATAAATAATTCAATACAATAAGTTTCAAATATAAATCGTTTAACACGAGTGTTGGATTTAAATGTTCTTTGTAGGGGAGTAGTCTGACAGTTCACTAAATGCTGCAAACCATACAAGTGAGAAAACATCGACCAATATTTGATGTGTTTAGCTATCGCTTTAACTTGTAAGAAGGAAACATTTCCAAGAATAGAGTAAATATTTGTTATTAAATGTCAAGTGTTACTAAATTAAAAATGACTTTATCCTGAAAACTATTTAAGGTAAAGGAATGATTCAATATGAGAATATCCAGTTCCATATCCCAGGTCAAACGATCTAGTTATACCCTTAAGTTAATTAGTTTCAAAACATACATAGTCACAATATAAGAAACGATCGACTGCAATGATAACCTAAGCTGTTTTAAGCTATAACCTAAAGGTCCAACTGAATTCAATGTTCTTACTTTAAAGTAAATAAATTCATAAATAAATAAATCAAATATATACCATGTGCTGAGATTTAATGGATTTGATTATCTTTAAACCTAAAACCTTAACTAATTAAATCAAATAATAAACTTACTGTTGAAGAATATTCAATATTTTTGAAAGGAATTAGTTT
Organism: Philaenus spumarius; assembly: GCA_018207615.1. Lineage (NCBI taxonomy): Eukaryota > Metazoa > Arthropoda > Insecta > Hemiptera > Aphrophoridae > Philaenus > Philaenus spumarius. Next base: position 25,367 of record JAGFPH010012360.1, on the reverse strand, counting down.
AGGCCTAGAGAAAGGCTTAGAATATGTCGGGTACTTTTAGCAAATATATATTGCTTAAAATAGTTTACAAAATATGAAACTAAGTCATGTTCAAGGGGTTTTTATACGGTGTGAAATTTACTATTAGTTTTACATTTTATATTATCTGCAATGTAGGCTAAATTATTCTGATCTCAACTGTACGAGCAGAGCTAGTTAGGAGGCAAGCGTGATTCTCTACTACTATTCAATATCAGTACACAATTTCGGATCCTTCACAGTCATATTTCTAGTAAAGTATATGATTATCTCTAACAGGGTAGGTACAGAGGGGAGCAGTATAAAGAAACAGTATTTGGTTATAAACGGAAACCTATTTTTCACCGGTCTACTTCCGGCATTTTAATTGATTGTACTAAATAAAACTTGTTTTTTCATACAGTGTGTGTCTTTTTTTGTATTTCTAAGATTTTCGACCTTGGCCTTTTGTAGCTATTCACTAAAAAATCGTAAAAAGCAGAGATTTTGTCAATGTTGTACATATTTAAAACAAATTTAAGGTTTAAAGTCCATAGCCCTAACCAGTTTTTAGATGATTGAATCGAGCATAGGAAGAAACCTTTACTTTAAAAAAATGTAACTTTATTCGGAACTTGCTGTGTTCGCAATTTCATACGTACAAACATGTATTATCTACGCATCCTTCTAAAAGTGAACTCGTATTCACCGTGGCGAAGAATTAAAGGATATTTGAAGGGCATCAACTCCGTTTTGTTTAAAAAGTGCGATGTAGGCGATTATCGTGAATACGCAATACAATGACAACTCTATTGAATTCCTGATCAACTAAGACCACTACAACTACATCTGTAACTGGAGCACTGTACCTCCTACAAAGTTCTGCTACAATTTTGTCCAGTTGACTTCTAGGCGCATTTATGCCCTTTTCATAAATACTGTAAGTTTGGGTTTAATTTTTACATGCACGCGACACTCACCTTAAAATTTACATAGATTATTTTAGGAGACCTATTTAAATGAAAATTGTTTAAATGTTAGCTCCAGCTTATCTCAATACGTCACATAAACCAACATCTAAATTGGTTCAGCCATTGTGGAGATTAGTGTGCACAAACGCACAGACAAACATACAAAAGGTGCATTTACGATTTTATTATATGTATAGAACAGATAATCTATTGTGTAAAACGATTAACAGTTTCTACCTTATAGTTAAGGGAACCTGACTCAGAAGCTCCAGGTTTTTGGTTTAATCCTGATGAAGACTATGGTTGTTTTTCTTGTAGCAAAAAAAGCGATGCTTTACTCCTTAAAACGAAACAAAAATGTACTATTTTATAAAGTACGTTTATAAGTCAAAAGCGTTTCAACGATAGAGTAACACTTGACAAGAAGGTGGCAAATTATATTTGAACATTCACTCGATTTGACAAACAATCTCAAAAAAGTCCATTAACAAGTTCTTTAAATAAGCTTAAAGACCACATTTAAATGCCATCAATAAAAAAGCGTCTAATTTAAAAATACTTTCATAAAAGTTTCGTAAGTTTTATTTCGTTTGTGAAGAAAAATAATGTATAATAATAAAATATGTTCTTATGGAAATTAATTGTAAAACAAAGTTTTTAATTATAGTTAATATCTTTTTATTTATAATTAAATAATTAACACAATTCTCTAAAACTATACCGACACAAAACCTTTCCGTGCCATTTTCAAAAATCACGGTACACAGGGTGAAAGAGAAATTGATCCGCTCCACATGTGGACATTGTAGTTGTTGTTGACCTACCTAGGCACCATTACCGCTCCGTCTGTCAGTCGTTGTCCGTACCTCGGCCGTGCCACATGTGTACGTAATCATTAAAATGTTCGTTTTTGTTTATTTCGATCTTTATCAGTGTTGTTAACAAAATGTAAACCTTCGACAGTGATATTCAATTCAAGATATTGTGTTTCATTTTACGGTTTTTACAACAGTTTCATCGTAATCGGTGCAGTGTTGTGTGTACAGTGTTGTGTTTAACTTTGGATGTAACCTTGCTGATGAAATAAAGGTAAGAAGCTTTTCAAGATATAACCTTTAGTTGTATGTCATGGTTGGAGAATTAATTGAAATGTAATAGAATCGGTTTCAATTGAAACGTTAGCCTCGATACTAAGTTTGATTTTACAAAACTTCCTCAACAACATGAACCTAATGCCGGCTAAAATGTAAACACATTTATAACTACCGAAATGATGTTAACTAAACAAAATTAATGCCTACATTTTCAATTGATGTAGACCTACATGTAGTTATGATTTTAAAGTTACGATTGCTGTTAGTGCATGATTTTAGTTTGAAATTTGAGTTAAATATTTGGAAAAAACTATAAGGTACGTTCTTTGTTAAAAAAGAATAACAATAGTGAATTAATTTACACCTTCACGTGTTCTGTAAAGTAAACATTAAATTAATAATAAATCATACAAAATCTGACAAGAAAAACGTTTGGTTAATAACATCACTGAATGGGAAACTCAAAATGGCATAAGGATAGTACAGTTTTAATGTTAAAAGCAGTAATTTAAAATGTTAATTGTTCTTGTGTTCTGTGCATTGCAATTAGTTTCATAACCACTTTAAAATTGAGGCATGCTCACTATTAAAATACTCGTAATAGTTTCATAAACACAATAGCTACACCAGTGACTTTTTCCATGTGAAAATGGGCTGAAAAAATACTTTGAGAAACGACCGCTGTTTTTCCGACAAACGGTTCAAAAGTTACGACCGAAAATACCGTAGACCAAAAGTTCCCTTAAATCGCGTCGGAGAAAAAATATCGACTATGAAAGTTGAACAGATTAAATTTCCCATCGCCAAGGTGGTCTCCGATTTTTCACAAATCCTACCGTTGAAAAGTTTTAGTTAGTTGTTTAAAAGTCGGTAAACTAAAAAAGTTAAGGAAAAATTCACAGTGTTTTGTGTTATAATTCCTAAACTATGTCATCTACAGAATCAGCGCATTGGTCCTTTGCAAGAACTCGTCGAGCTGAATCCAATGGATATCTCAAATTGAATAAAGATGCTACCAGTCAAAAGTTATAAGCAGAAACGCACCCAAAGTGGGCGAAATCGTCGTCTTTGGTCACTAATAACGTCACAACTTTTGAACCATTGGGGTTGTTTGAATGGGGATTTCTCCTATACCTTCCTAAAGAAATCCTGCGTCAAACTTCCCAGCTTTATACGTTCAGCCATTCTCAGTTGATTCCCTCACAAACATACTTACAGATAAGATTTTATTATAGGTATGTATAGGTAAGTCAACATTTCCAAACGTAATTTTGCCCGTCAGTATATTTCTATATTTTCCCAATCACTAACCTAAACAACCTTATCTAACGTAACCTAATCTGTCGTATCTAATATAAATTCGTTTTGTATATTTTAAATGCATGTTTCTGTTTTTAATGTCGGAGTTTAATTTTAGAAAACAAATTTATAGAATGCTGTATCATGGTAGGTTACTATATCTATCAGTTTTCAATAAGCTAATTTCAAAAATAAACAAATTTTTGCTGGCCCTTTTTTTAAACTTTCGGCCAACTTTGACGAACACGAGATTGTTAATGTTATTTTTTCTGCTATTTTAAAAGTTATTAGTGGTTTGCGAATATGGAATTGTCCTCATAGAACCTGTTAAGTGAGACATGGGTTGACAAACTGTCAGCGTTTGTTTACAAACATATTCGGGAGGTAGAGTTTTGAAATTACTCGTTCAATACAATACAATGCAATGGTTTTATTTGCTTTCAAACATAAACTCTGTTATTAGCAATATTCTAACAGTTTTTTAAAAATAATTTAAAGTTTAAACTAAACATATACTCCTCTAACGAGCAGCAAGTGCCTTGTTTCACCCTATCAGATATACACAATTTAAATGTATTTTCTGTCAAATATTGTAAACCTGGCAGCTTATTAAATAGCTTGTTTTGTTGAGAACTGTAACTTTCGTGTGATTTGGTAGCATGATAAGAGGGGAACCCAAAATACGGCACGGTATATTTCTAGTGTTACAGTTCATGCAATACTTTTCAAATGCAACCTTACTCCAAAAATGAAATACAATGTTTGTACTCGAGTTGACTCCAACGTATAACAATATAAATAAATATTATTTTCACTTTTGTTTTCAAACTAGATGAATAAGACAAATGCCAAGTCCATTGGTTTAAAAATGATCATGATAATGGACGGTCACACATGGATATACTGACTTTTCTCGTAAACTGTGATTGTTAAACAGAGTTATTTTATGTTCCCTTTAATAATTATAAGTCCCTTATTATTTAATACAAATAACTTCCCTTTTACCTGTCGTGATATCTATAGAAAACGGTGACGGACGTGAAACTTTGGTGACAAGAAGGATATATGTTTTTAAAGATGGGAGGAAAAACGATAGTAATTGGAAAGAACGAATAAGTCTTTACATACAATATCTCAATAACTACATAAAGGCTAACAATAACAGTAGATATGGAGTTTAGATAACCAAAGGAAGTGTAGTCTGTACATGAATTATTAGAACACTTAAATGGAAGGCATTGGGCTAAAATTAGTCAATTTTTCACCAAAATATGGGCAAATAGGTTTATAACAATGAGTATAACTTTTCAGTTATTTCTTATGATATTGGTGGTTTTCTTTCTTCTTGTGTTTTGATTGGAAATAAGTGTACTGAATGTAAAGTGCAGTTTTTAGCTGGAATGAGACAATTAATTGTAAACATTCTAATCTGTCAACATGTTTTCTAGGTCAAATTTAAATATTCTAATTTAAATTATTTCTAAAAAAACATTTTTATTGTAAGAATAGTAATATGCCTTGAAACAAGTGTTATGAATCAGGAGTTATGATTATTATATATTGAAAACATTTTGCAAATTATTTTCAACAAGCTAAGCAATAGTTATCATTTTTGACTCATTTCATTTATCTAACTTTTATATAAATAGCTTTAACATTATCACTTTCAAACGAATTACAAGGAATACCAATGGAATTTTCTTGCACAAAACTCTAAAACGGTACCACTAGTGTGACAGCAGAATATGAAGCAACGTTTAACATTAGTACTTTACGGAAGAAAAAGCTTACTTAAGGTAACATACAACAATTTAACAGATAACCTTACAGTCGTAGAAGAGTGTAATCAAAATCTTTAGATCCGTTCTTGAGTTGGTTATTTGTTGATTATTGTGCTGATAATTTACGAAAAAGACCGACACAAAATAAAAATAGAGATAATGGGAACAGAAAGATCAAAACGCATTTCAAACTCTGATAACATTATAGACTAACAGCAATAAAACGGAATGAAAATCAATCAAGAATTAATTTGGCAACAAAAAAAAAAAACAATTAATACCAGGTAATTAAATTGTTTTCAAGTGGAGACACATTAGTAGAATTGGAATTAGAAAGGCAGCCATTACGATTCCGGGTTTAGTTTAACTCCTGCCATTGATTCATAGCACAACTAATTATTCTTAATCTGAATTCCGTCGTAAGACAACACATATATCGTTTATTTACTTAGTCGAATTACAAAAACAAAGACCTATTGTATAAATACAAACTCAGAGCAATAAGTTTACCTACATATTATATAATTTGAATTGTTAATCAAAACACGCGAACACCAATGCATTTTATATCAATCTAAAGATTACGGTAGGGAAAGTACTGAATTTCAAACACAGTAAAAGAAAGTTTATAAACTCTTTAAAAATTAGTAAATTTAAGATATTTAATCACTTAACTCAGCTGATTGGGAAATAATCAGCTGTTAACTAAAATACATCTTAACCTTCATAAATATATAGGCTTGCATAATATATAGGAGTAGGCTTGCATTATAATATATTTAACTTTATAAAATATTGATTGCACTCTTGTAGAATTGAAAACATATTGATTTATTCAGTAGATGACGTTAACTTTAAGCTAATAGCTATGCGAACGCTATATTCCAATTTTGTTAATTTCATTATTAGCGAATTTCCATAGGAAAACTGAGCTATTGAAGTGGTCCTTATGGTGAGACCCAAGGTCGGGAGTAGCAAATGAGCAACGATCATGGTCCCCAGAATAAGTTTTGGGGTGTCAAAAAAATGCATATATATATAAATATATATATATATATGTATATATGTGTTCGCACTTTAGCGGCCGCATTTTAAGTCCGATTTGGACCAAATTTGGTACACGTGTTGGTAGTCTGTGTGGCTCGGACGAGTTCGTTAGCCAAAAAAATCCAACAACCGGAAGTACGTTTTTTGATCGGAAGTAACTATTTTTTGAGATTTTGACTAGGAGAATGAACTTTTTTTTGAGTTTTTTCTGAAAATTTAAATGTAGGATGTTATTTTGCACATTTTGTTTTTTTACGCAACCTTATAGCTCGCTTGGTTCCCCCAAAATCGACCAAAACGTAAAATACCATAAAAGTACCCGGTTCGAAGCCAAGTGGTGCAAACTCGCGAGACCACTAGGCGTAAACTAATTCTACTAATATATTGCGTACACACAGACAGCTGTTTCAACGCCTTCATGAGTAGACCTATTTCCCAAATTGTTGGTTGAAACCCTAAAACATAGGCATATAAACTTAATTTTGGAAATTTGCTCAACTCACGTCAGCGGTCCAGCTGCGTGGTCGAATTATTTCTTTTGTATTTGTCAATGGAAATTGTGAAAAGTCGGTGGAGGGTATAGTTTCATGTAATGAAATTATGACAAAAATACAAATAGTTTAACGTATCTTCGCTTATATTATAATATACCAGTTTTGCCTATACAAATGTGTGTCAAATATGAGAAGTTTGCTCAAATCTGTTACGCTAGTCGAAAAATCTTGATATCTGACTCTTTAGTAGAAAATTATCATACTCAAGATATACTTTATTGTGTACAAAAAGAAAATAACACTTGACGTTTCAAGAGTACCGGTATAAATAATAAACTCTCGTTTTAGAGTGAAAATAAAGATAACATATAGATAAACTAAACAGAAAATATAAACTTAGTCTAATGTTTACGATCAACTAACCTAAAAATACAAATTAAAATAAGAATAAAGAAATCTGAACTAGAATACTAGAAATGAGATGACTTAAAACTTAGTATTAAATATCTCAGCTCGGAGAGTATTCTGAGATTTAAGTTTTTAACTCTAATTTCTTTATTATTATTTTAATTTGAATTGTTTAGGTTAGATGGTAAACATAGGCCAGGTGTATGTTTTCAGTTTAGTTTAAATATGTGGTAACTTTAGTAAAATCGGAAATTGTACAACATTTTTGAATTTTGTTTAACTTATATTGTTATACCATGGACAGAATTTGAAAACTTCCTGCAAATTTACTTATATGGGAGAAAAACGGTATAAAAATCCGACCATCGATTCTCCAGTAATACAAAACATACAAAAAACAAATGAACCTTCAGGCTACACGTAACACAAATAATTAAACATATTGTTTTTTTCAAATATTGGCTTGATTTCAAAAGAAATTAAAGACAAAAACTTGAACAAAAAAAGTTAGGTCTAATGTTAAAATATACGAGATATTTAAAGATTACAACAATTTAATCATCTTAATATGCACATTGATAAAACTCACGTGTAGTTGTAGTACCTGAGTTCTCTCCTGTTCGAAATAAGGAATGTAACTAAAGTGTTTTTTTTCAAGAAATCTATAATTTGGAAAAATAAAACTTAATGTAACAAAAGAAATTTTAGTATTTAAGCATCCGTCTACTATACTAGATCTATGTATGTGTACTAAAATGAGATACAATTATTTATTTTATTTACAGGTTAGATTTATACCCTTTCACACTACGCTACATAGATATATTTCTACATTTTAAGATCAAACTCAAAAACGAAGATCATTTGAAAAGCAATACTTAATACTTAGTAAAAGTTTCATCAGAACCACGAAACCAATTTTTTGAGATAATCTGTAATAAACAATTGTTCTCAATTATGTTAAACCACCATTAGGAAAATAAAATTGTGTTCTGCAGCACAGCATCTGGTGTAAAATGCAGTAATGTAAGATTTACAAGTTCGATTAAAATCCAACTGTTGCACGCAATAAATGCAAATTAAATGCTACATAAACTTCAGCTTCTGTATAGATTTACATAATTATTTCACTTTCTATCGTTCTCACCATTGTCGCCTTAAATGCTTCATTTTATGAGTTTGGAGTAACGTCATCTTAAAAGTTATTTACACCAGTACTGGCAAAACGTTGTAATTTAATTTAGATTTCACAACTTTTTAATATGAAAAACGTAATCCGAAACACGTTAGTACGAAGCGAATGTTTAAAGGTTAAGAAGAATGTGTTTCGGATGACGTTTTTCATATTAAAAAGTTACGAAACTATTCAATTGTTTAAGGCTATGTGATTTTGTGTTATACCTTATAGTTAAAAATGAATCGACGCTAACTCCTTTATTAAACAAAAGGTTTAATTAAATAAACATACATTTTTTAAACAATTTTTGTTCTGATGTTTGCCATCTTTGTATACATACAATAATACACGATGTTTTCAGATTATAAATCAAGTGAAAAATTAAAATGAACACATATATTATAAATAAACAACATAAACCTAGAAGACTGGTCTATGTTTGATGTCTAACCTAAAATAGAAGTTAAGAAAAAGGAGGAACCCAGAGGTTGAATATTAAAGCTGAGAGGTCAAGAAAACTTAACATTACAAACTGAATGAGAAAAATACTGCTAAAGACAAAGAATGACAAATAACCAAGACAACAAGGAAGCCCTTAAAAAAAATCTACAGGACTGCCTAACCTGAAGCAGATGAAAGTTACCTCCAGAGGTTTAGAATTTAGGTAACATTTCAGTCTTTTTCAAATTGCATGCATTTTTATTGAAGTGAAAACTTCTTTAGCGGCGTTGGGCACTTTTTGCTTGGGGAAAAAGCATTGAATTCGCGACCGTTACCACTCGAGATATAGTATGTATTATATATATATATATATATATATATGTATGTACGCAACGCGAATATACTACATAGCACTTCTTATTGGGAGAGGAAAAAGCATCAAACTCGCGACCATCACCGCTCGAGATATAGTATGTATGTATATATATATATATGATATTTGTGTTATATGTATATTAAATACCAAAGTCAGCAAAGTCATTAATGTTTTAAATTATTTTATCCTTATTCCTCCTCCTCTAATATTAGTACGGACAAAAAAATATAAATTGGTCATAGAAGTTATCACTTCCAACGTGTGGTCTTAAGCACACTATTTAATTTTTTTCTATTATTTTATGTTCTTGTTTAAGTAAAGCAAACATAATAGCCAAATTTATACACTAGTTTGGCTGAGTTGTCCACCAGGTTTATATACGAGGCTTCGATAATATTTTTGTAAAAGATTTTTCCTGGTGTAATATTTTAGATTCTTCCCAATTAAACTTTCGATTTTAGGGCAAAATGTGTTCGGTTATGGTTTTAAAAGTATTGTTAAGCAGTTTCAAATAATTGTTTCATTTTAATCTCATCGTGAGAGTATGTAAAGTGTCAACCACATATCTCAGCTATACTTTCGGTTTGAATTCGGAAGAACCAATATCTTGTCAAATGTATTTTCATTTTTGCAATGAGTGTAGTACGTACAAAAATTACTCCAGTAAATTTTTGCCATAGAAGATGCTAAAATGAAAGAACGATAAATCAGAACGGCCTATAACGGTTCATGCAATGATTAACAAATCTTAAATTCGTTTGGACATTTTCAGTAGCTTCTCAAAGGCCGGCCCTGCCTGGTAACCAACCAGAATCATATCCCAAGTATAAATTCAAATATTTTCTCAACGATGATTATCTGTTGCAAGATATAATGGCAAGACATATCACCCACTCCGCACTAGTTCTATCAGTGAGAGTTGTAGACCTTGTTTTGACACATAGAACAGTATTACCAACTTTGACAAAAAGTAGTTATTTTATAAACAAACTTAGTCAATGGAGCTGTATTTCATCAGAACTGGTTTACAAAGTGGCTGCCGGAGGGATTATACCGTCGGAATGAGCAATGTTTTCCCGATGTTAAACTGAGTATACTGTGTACTATAAAATGTATCCCTTTAAGACTCTGTTACATCCCTACGAGTATCTCGTTATAACTCCATACCACGCATAGTGTGTTACCTTGAACACATTTAATAAGGCCTTTTGCGAGAGAAAAATAATTCTCAAATTTTAATTTTAATTTATTAAAAACTGCCAAAACCGATGTTGATAATAAAGAGAAATGGAGAAACTTAAATTGTACTGTTTTACAGTGTAATATGAGTACAAAGAATGTTATTTTGCCTAACACCTTGAGGCAATGCGAATATCCCTATCGTAAGGGATTCCCAGGCCTCCATATCAGTTTAAAATGTATCCCTTCTTCTGTAAAATCCCTTTTGATGTATATAAAATTTACAATTAATCCTTATAATAGCACTCAATAAGTTATTTTTAATGAAAATTACACGGCCAAATAAATGATACATTTTAGATATACCACTTTTTTTTATAATTTCAACTTATAGTTTGTAAAACATTTTAAAAATTAAACAGAATAAATTGCCTTATTCTTAGACTCATTGCTATAAAATCCAAGAAAGATTTTTTTTGTTGCGGATACTATAAAAAAGTACATAGCCTAACTTAATTTATAGCCCAGTCAACAAAGGGTTTGAGTGGAAACTAATTAGTGAAAAGCTGATTTTTTCATGGATGTTAGTTGATTATATAAGGAATATTTTCTGAAAAGTCCCCGCCCCTCCCCCTCTTGCTTCCCCCCTACCCCCCCTTAAAGTTCACTTTTGAAAGATTTTTTATTTTGTCAATATCTAAGAGATAAAAAGCGATAGAGTAATTTTTATTTTGTTATTATAATCCTTATAATATTCTCTATCAAAAATGTTATTTGCGTTTAAGCTATAAAACAATTATTTACCGTGTATTTTTAAATTTAATGTTAAAGTTTTAACTTTTCTATTACAATAATTACATGTTTAGTTATTTTTTATTAATATGATACAAGTTATGAAAAAATGGCTCAAATAAAACTTTTAGAATATTTTGCAATCTTTATATTGATATAAGTTTTATAAATGTTAAGTGCAGACAGTTGACTTAATCGGCCTGGCAAAGGGAGATGGCGCGGCGCGGGGCGTACGAGTTCTCGCGGGCCGGATCAGCCCGTTGGCATATCAGCGGTCAATCTGCAGTAAAGGCCTATTGTTTGGACTTTTATTTGTATAGCTGGTCTAATTATGGGTATTACAATGGTAAAATAGACGTAAAAATGTATTTTATTTTTTCATTATTTATTTATTTTCTGGTATTTATTATTGCAGTGATAAACACACAATATGATTTCTTTTAGCCAAGCCAATAAAGGGAAAAATAGGCCTTTGTTGGATATAATTAGTGAAAAGCTGACATTTTGTTTATAAAATTAATTGTTAATGTTCTTTATATTAGGAGAGCCAGTTTTGATTCGGGGGATTATTCCTACTCCTAAGTTATTAGGACCGTTCCATTCTCCATCAAATATGGACCCACCATTATTAGACTGGCTAAAACCGGCAAGTGTCAAGCAGCAGAACATGTTTTGTTTACTGTCAATTTAATAATACACCAATTTATTAATACTGTTGGTAGCGCTTGGGCCTGAGAACCAAACAATCTACTTTTGAAAACCAGTAACTGGACGAAAAGTGTATTACAGGATTTCCAAAATCATCCATAAGTTGAACGACAAAAGGAAGTTTAATCTGCTTGCTTATGCCATAACAGGTTGTGACACAACATCTTCTTTCTTTGATCTGGGAAAAATAAAATCTTTGGACATTTTACAAAAGTCAGAAGAAGCTCAAACACAAGCGTCGGTGTTTCTACGTCAAGATGATTCCAAAGAACTGAAAACAAACGGGGAAAATTTTATCTTAACAGAAAAAGCACATGAACTTCAATGAAGCTCGTTACTTGCAAAAATTGCAAAAAAATCTAATCTAAGGTCAAACTTCGATCTTGCAAAGCATCCCCCCTTCATCAGCATTTGTTCAGGGTTTATTTTCAAGTGCAGACATGGCTTGGTAACAGATTGGATGCTACAGTTTTGGAGTTGGAAGATGGAAAAGATGAAAGAAAATGGAGGTTACAGGAAAGCTTTAACACCAACACTAAGTACTAAGTCTTTTGTAACTGATGACCTTCTGCACCTCGTGTCTTGCAGCTGTAAGTCATCTTGTATTAAATATTGTGGGTGTCCGAAAGTAGAACTTAATTGTTTTAAGGTTTTAATGTGATAACAGTCCTAATAATGTAGATGAAATAATTGATGATCAAGACTAAACTGGATTGGAATAAAACAGTAGCAAGAATGTTTCCACTGTCTTAGGCCGGCCACACACAGAATCAGACACGGTCAGTCATAGTCAAAGACGCCTTTAGTCTTTCCTGTCTGTTTGACTGTTATTGACTGATCCTGTGTGTGGGGGTTTTAGTCACTGGGCGTCATTGCCTCCCTCCATTTTCAGTTCTTCTGTCCATCAGATTGTTGTATTGTGTGCATTTAGTGCTTATTGAAAGTTTTTAACCTAACTTTGAAACGAACTTTGAAGAGAAGGAAGAGGAAGCTATAATATTATGATGTGGAACTTGATTAATTTGTTTGAAAAGGCACTAATAACAGAGATCTTTGGGTACACCCTATAAACGAGAAGAGGAACCTCGTAGACTTTATTAAGGAATTGAGAACCATCCCAAAAAATCAAAAACTACTGTCGAATGAAAGTCGATACTTTCGAATAACTCTTGGAAAAAAACCAGGATAAGATTAAAAAACAAAACACGAATTTGAGAAAATCAAGTGACAAGGAGGGGTTGTGCGCAGGTGGCTCTGGCGGACACTGCCTGATAGCTTTTGACTAAAGGTGTCTTTTGAGGGAGCTGCGTCAGTCAAGGAAAACACATATTTAGACGTCTGTTTGTGTCTGTTCGTCTCGTTCGATGCAGTGTGTGGCGACCCCATAACCACCCATGCTAAACCCCCCGTTTTAGTTGCTATTAGTCAAACTGACTAAACGTGACTGACCGTGTCTGATTCTGTGTGTGGCCGGCCTTATATAAAACTGAAACTCTCTACTTTTATGTGCCAGTATTATATAACCCAGACAATTTTAAGATATTGTAAATAGCAATTTGAGTGATGAATGAATGGTCCATGATGGTGTTTTGACAGTAAACAAAACATGTTTTGCTGCTTGACACCTGTCGGTGCCGGCTTTAGCCAGTACGGGACACGGCGCGGCGGGTCCATAGGTGGTGGATAATGGCACGGTCTTAATAACTTAGGATTATAAATAATCCCCCAAACTAAACTAGCTCTCCTAATATAAAGAACATTTACAATTTTATAAACAAAATTTCAGCTTTTCACTAATTATATCCAATAAGGCCTATTTTTCCCCTTTATTGGCTTGGCTAAAAGAAATCATATTGTGTGTTTATCACTGCAATAATAAATACCAGAAAATAAATAAATAATGAAAAAATAAAATAAATGTTTACGTCTATTTAACCATTGTAATACCTATAATTAGACCAGCTATACAAATAAAAGTCCAAACAATAGGCCTCTACTGCAGATTTACCGCTGATATACCAACGGGCTGATCCGGCCCTCGAGGACTCGTACGCTCCGCGCCGCACCATCTCCCTTTGCCAGGCCGATTAAGTCAACTGTCTGCACTTAACATTTATAAAACTTATAACAATATAAAGATTGCAAAATACCCTAAAAGTTTTATTTGAGCCATTTTTTCATAACTTGTCTCATATTAATAAAAAATAGCTAAACGTGTAATTATTGTAATAGAAAAGTTAAAATTTTAACATTAAATTTAAAAATACACGGTAAATAATTGTTTTATAGCTTAAACGCAAAGAACATTTTTGATAGAGAATATTATAAGGATTACAATAACGAAATCAAAATTACTCTATCGCTTTTTATCTCTTAGATATTGACAAAATAAAAAAGTCTTTCAAAAGTGAACTTTAAGGGGGTAGGGGGGAAGCAAGAGGGGGCGGGGCGGTTCCCTTTATTGACTGGGGTAACTCCTTATTTGCTTTCTTCTTGAAACTGAGTTTTACAACAAGAAAGGCAAAACAAATGTTCATTATAAGGTTTTAGTATCTGGTCGCACAAATTTCGCCCAAACCAGCGAGGAAATGTCTCCCATCACTACTCAAACTCTCTACCAGGGACATGGTGGAGCTGAGCTTTGTGCTAGAACAGAGTGGTATTCAAGGAATCGTCTACAACCTTGATGATACCGGTGTTAGGTTAAATGAGCCACTCAGTTGCGATGAGAATAGTGAACAACTGGACCACGGAAAGACAAACTCGGAAATAGCGTCGGATACCAGGGCTCTTTCAAAACAAACAACGTAATATGGGACGGAGTATCAAGCTGACAAAGTTCCTGATCACGTTACGTTTCTGCGCTCAGGAGAGTATTTATAGAATGGTCACTTCAGCCATAATCTATCCAAATTGGGAGACGAAACCCCAAACTGTCTGCAAAACTCTATCGAATCCATCAACCAGGAGACGTAAAAGGCGTCAACTAGTTGAGAATATTCCTAACCTTTGTGTCAAGGTAACACATAAACCTAAGGTTGGCGTGCATAGAACTATGCATGTAATCCCTGCACAATCTATTCTACTTGTACTAGTCCAGTTGAGCCTGACAATCAATTCGAACGGAATGAATCAAAACTGCACTTTTACTTTAAATATACTGAAATTGTACACTTTACTGTCTGTTGGAAATCAAATATTACCAATATAAAACAAGTAAAAGAGAACAAACAACAAAACCAAAAGTTAAATAAGAAAATTAACAATATTTGTCCGACTCTGAAATGGTTTGTCTTTTAGACTCATTTAACGTGTACTTTTAACAGTATGAAAATATTTCCACTTTATACGGTCACGATGTTCTGCACAATTACCTTTATATGTAACTTCCATTTATAAGCAAGATTTTATTTTCAGTGTGTCAATCACTTGGCCGGTCTTATCTTGTGGTAAAGGCTTACAACAATTAATTTATACAAATATTTGCAGTATATCTAAGCGTCTTTGTTCTGACTGACTGACCGACATAGAATCAACTTAGAGCAAAAACTAGATAAAAATACGAAAAATTAAAGGTATATTCCTATGGGGTCTTAGCCATACACTAAGAAAGCATTTAGCAAAATTTGGATTTTAAAGCTTAAAAATAGTAAAGATTTGGGGGTTCAATCCCATCCCTATAATAGATAAAATAGCTGATTGGCAACACCTGTTTAGCATTGCATTCAAATGAATAGCAATCATTGAAATAGCAATCAACTTAGAAAATTTTGAATCAGATTAATATTCTTCACCAACAACCTTTTTTTAAGTTAGGTTTACAAAATAAAAGCAAGCACAAACAAAAATCAACGAAAAATGCTTACTGTATTATAATTCAATTTAAACATCTGTAGTTACTTATAAATAAAACAGCTTATTTGGATCAAAAACTTGACATAATTTTAGGGTAAGTCTACACTGAACCAAAACTCGTTTATTGAAAGAACATTTATTACCATGGGAACGAACTTGGCAAATTTAGAATCAGGCAATTTTTTTTCACAACTATCAGTTTTTTTTTTAAATTTAGGTAAAAGCAAACATAAGCAAAACTCAACGAAGAAGTCTTACTGTATAAGTCAAAAATCCGGTGTTACATATTATATTGATTCGTTTAGTTGGCTATAAACAAATTTAGTTGACTAAACGAATTTAAATATTAATGGTGAAATTACAACGCATGCCGTAATTCAAATAATAGGGATGGTGCGTTTCTATTTCGATCTGTCTTACATTATATTGTATACCCACATTATCCACCACGATCCAAGTGCCTCTGGTCTAATCAATTGGCAATATCAGAGTATACAATAATCTGTTTGCATTGGGTTCGCTATGAGTCGCCACAGGAGTTGGTGAGTGAAGCGACCACTCCTAGTCAGTTACAGTACAAATGTTTATCATACAAATTAGGGTTTAATAAATACAATTTGTATAGATATACACGCATTTTTAATTGTATATAATATTAGTATAGATAATATGAATGCACTTTATACTCGACGTATATTATAAGAGGCTGGCGACTGTATATAGGAGGTAGACTGTATGACCGCTGCAATCTCTACTTCCTGGCAAATTTGCATACTTGTTTTCCTCTATTTCTTAACTCCAACTAAACTTTCAACTTTTCGCCAAAACCAACACGCACTTTTAATTATGTAAGTTGAAGTGGGCATGTTATATGATGACATTTATCCGAAATGTGACCCTTGCTGAAAAGAAACCGGTCTGTCAGACATTTACATAGTGCTGAGCTTAGACGTGATATCAGATAGAACGTGGTAAAATACCTTCAAGAAGTAACACTGACTGACATGTACGAAACTCTGGAATAAACGAGTCCACTTTTAATTTGTCCTCTCCACCACTCTTTCAGTTTATACCAGCTAAATTGTATCCGTTCTACTTATATCTTAAATTTAAACTCGTTTTGCCAGTTTTCATCAAATACTTATCTGTTAAAATTCATTTTAAAAATATGTACTGAATTGGGATTTTATTTACACATATAACTTTCAACTAAATCTAACTTATTCTAAATAATAATATATGAAATCTATTATCTTAAAAATTGAACGTGTATTTAAAAAAATAAACTTTTAACATCTTCTAATATGTGTTCAAATATTGATAGTAAAATTATTTAAAAGGAACGAAAATATTCGTTTTCACAAACGGTTAGGAGGTTTTGAAAATCCTGTTTTGTCTACAATTTTAAAAATATTAAAGTTGATTCATCCCTGAAAATGGTTAAAAAATTTAATTTAAACAAATTATATGTTAGTTTTATTCCGTAGACTCTCATGTACATAAAAAATGTAATATATAAATTTTTTGTATAAATACATTGTTTTATAAGATGTGGCATATTTGATATTTCAGATTTTTTTAGCATTCTCTTGTGTTAATCTATTTTTTTGATACTTGTGTACTAAGTACAAATTTATATGAATGTTATTTTACTAAATAAATATAAACTGTTTTTACAATGTATAAAATGACAGAAATTGCTAATAAAGGAGCTTCAAATAATGCAGTTTGTTTTTAACCTTCGACGGAAACAGAGGGGTGTTATAAGTTTAACGTGTGAATCTGTGTATCTGTCTGTAGCCTCGTAGCTCCCGAACGGATGAACCGATTTTGATTTAGTTTTTTGTTTGAAAGGTGACTTGATCGAGAGTGTTCGTAGCTATAATTCAAGAAAATCTGTTCAGTCGTTCGGGAGTTTTCTAAATTTTTAATTTATGTAGTTTGTTTTATTGTAAAACTTTGACCTCAATTTATAGCAAGAAGAGAATAAATTATTGTCTTGTTTTCAGATTCGTTAGATGATATTCCGTGAAAAATAGCATGTAGAATAATTAGTTTTCGTTGCTGCTCATTACAAGACCTTTTAGCTACTGGCTAAAAGCTAAAAATCGTATATTTTCGTAAGCTTTATTAAAATATATTTCTTGTAAAGATTTTGTTCGAAAAACCCAAAATATACGTTTTTATTAGTTCCTGTATATTTACAATTATGAATATACATGAATTCTTAGGAGCAATCTTCAAATTTTTTTTATGATATATCAATTTCAAACACGTATCTCAAAAGATAAATAATATATGTAGGGCCCTTATAAATTATTATGTATGTAAAAATAGGAAAAACAAATTACAGGTACCTATTTTTTTATATAATGAATGTAAGGCCATATCTCCATTATTTTCAGGGCTGGATTTAAGGGGTTAAATTAACGAGTTGTCATTTCAAAGAGAAAGGTTCAAATGTTAAATGTTAGTGGGGACCTGGATCCTGACGTATGAACAGTAGGTACAGAGTTTTTTCGTGAGTGACAGGATTGTTTTGATATAATAGAGAATCACTAGCGAAGTAACAGATCGGAAAGAGGTAATGTTATATGCCATACTAGTGCATCAACAGCTGTCTTGCTTGCACTTGTACTACTATTGATTCAATAAACATTAGCTGTTGAGAGCTGCGTTGGACCAGTGACAACTCAGCCCACATTACGCAATCAAGGCATTGGACTCAGTACATTAATATGCAGAGCACAGTTGAAGTAGCATTGTTTCTCCACTGTTAGATATAACTATAGTTTAACTCTATAAACTATAGAGCCATATAACAGAGAAGTAATACAAGTTAATGCCTCAAACTGATATTGAAACATATATATTATAAACATAAGATTATTATACACGATAAGATTATTTTGATCTGCAAAAAAGCTTAAATTATGAACTATAAATAGAATTTGTAGCCGTCTGTATTCTGTGAACTTCGCTACTCCTCGATTATATTAGCTTCACCAGTATAAAGTAAATACATTGAATACATCTCCAAAATAAACCTACTGAAAGAATTTCATACAATTCATTAAATTAAAAAAATTTGCAATTTCTCCGCCATTTTTGAATTGTAAGTGTTAAGTGACAAAATTGATAGTAGATAGTCTGTATTCAGGATGTTTCATGGGCAATTCTTCATAATTTACGAGCGTATAATTTTAAGTAAACTAAAGAAAAACGTTTTTATAAACAAATTCTTTGTTCGTTAGTTAGGGCAAGATTTCGCCATGATTTAAGCTCCAAAGATAAAAAGAGTTTTATTATGACCTAAGCTAAGATGGTAAATAATATTAAATGTCTAAAAAAAATTATTGAAGGTTATAAAGATTAAAGAGAATCTGGAAATGCTGCTATTGCATGTAATGTTTATTGTTTGTAGTAAATAATGTATACTAGTTTAAATAATATTATTTCTTCAGACGATAGATGCTTTTATCATGAGAAAAAGAGCAAATCTAAAAACGTAGGTATCACCGTTTTTTTTTAGGCTTGTGTTTCTTGAAGACTTGAAGTTTCAATTTACAATAAAGTTTTCATTTACATTTATTAAGAATATAACAACAGTACATAACAAAATAACACTTTCAATAATCAATGTTATATTCAATTATTATTAAGTCAAAATTTCGTTTGTAATTGAACTAAAAAAACAGACATATGAATGTTAATTTTTCATATAGAAAACGCACTACTTTTTCTGTTAGTTCGGCTTGTCCACTCTAATAGAGGACAACAATCGTTGGATTATCTTTAAAAGTATCTAAATTCAACATACATATAATTCGCTTTAAATTACATAAAATTGAATACACGTTAATTATACATATACTAGTAAGCCTCCTTGAAAATCACAGGCAGATTAATTAGATGCACATAATAGACACGTCATTTAAAAAATACTATTTAAAAACAACTGACTTTTGTCATGCCTACCTAACTACGCTGACAGGGATTTTTAACTCGTTAAATGTGCACAATTGTAAGGATTATAAAACTGTAGGCCTAGTTGTACAAATTTTGTATTTATATTAAATATAATTTATTTTATAAAATCCATAATAAAGATAAAAGAATTATCTTTTAATAGATTTTTATTTCATATTGAATCCTCAAATGATTTATAAGTTATCAACTCTATAAAAGTGAGTGTACGTACTTGGAGTAACATTTAATATAACAGCTGATTTCACACATCATCTGTAAACTACAGTAAATTTATTTTATAGTTTGAGGTTATGTTTCTTGTGAAGTTGATTTTTTTAAATATGAGTTATAGAACTAATGTATGTTATAATTATACGTTATAACATTTGCTTTGAGGTTATAAACTGTAGGCCTATATAAATACAACCTTTTATCATCAAAATATTCGTTTAT
>JAGFPH010012359.1:0-30514 GCA_018207615.1 Philaenus spumarius | reverse complement strand
AAACTTACGTCTACATTTCACTAGCAACAAACAACATTGGAATTAGATTAATAATTCAACTTAAGTTTTCACTTTACTAATAACAATCAACAGTAGTATTAGATAAACAATCAAACTTACATCCACACTTACTTTGCCAATAACAAATACATTGATATTAGACGAATAATCAAACTTAAGTCTACACTTCACTAATAAACAACATTGGGACTAGACAAACATTCAAAGTTAAGTATACACTTTATTACAATAATGAACAAGAAATTTGTTTTATTTTATTAGATATGGGAGATTTTTTGTAACTTTGAATGTTCGTAAGAAAAGAACTTACTGCATTTTGTTGCTGTCAAAATTTTCTTTATTGAATTTGTCTCTCCAAAACTTCAGCTAGCTTATTTCAATTTTTAATTTGCATTTGCTTACTTATAGAAAACCTAGATCATGCAGAAATGCAATTGCAATTTTAATTAAATGTCAGAATGGAAGAAATGTACCAACCTTAGGCAAGCCATAGTTCTAAGATGGATGAAAGTCTTTGGCTTAGTCACTATCTAGTGAGATTTTACCTCCAGAAAATGGAGCTGGTAAAAGAGAACTCCTGTTGTTCATTTACTGTGTGATTGCAAAACATTTACTTTTGTTGCATCAGAGATCTTATACTGATGCTGATTTCAATGCCCTGTTTTGAGCTCTGTACAATGCCTAGCCTGGATAAAGGATGAGCACTAATTTTGAGTCACATAATATGCTATTACCATGGTGAAGTGAAGTCCCTAGACAACAAAATTACAAAACATGTCAGGTGGATAAAAGCCACTAGAAACAATTAGTAAATTTATCAGTAGCAACTTTATTACCAAAGTAAATTCAAATTATTAACATTCTGCTGTTTGCCCACTTGTAACTCGGTTAGAACAAAACATACTTTGATTTACAGTAGAATCCCTCTAATCCGTCACCTTTGGGACTGGAGGTATGGTCGGAATGCAAAAATATCGGATTATCAGAAAATACAGAAAATTATCCGCTGAGACAAACCGGTTGGCATGACTTTTTTTCTAACGATCTACGTTTCACTCCTGACATGTTGGAAAAACACAACAACAAATATACTGTAACCGATAAATAAGAACACTGCCATAAAACCAACGCATAATAAGCACTAAAAACTGCACAGTACAGTACAAAAAAACACGCACAACATAAACGATACGGATAGGTTTTTCGAACTGTCCGTTTTGTCATCCTACTGTCTGTCCTTTAGTACCGCATCGTCGAGAAAAAAATTAAATTCTTTCAAGATAACGAAAACGGAGGAGAAAAACAGATGAACACAATCGACAGGTGGCAACAACACTACTAGTGCCTAGCTGTTGTACCTAACCCTTCCTTTTTTCTGAAGGACCTGGTATCCGTTTCACCGGACGCTTGTTGCAATAGCTTCCTTCCCACAAAACGGATGGAAAGTGTGAAGGGAACAAAACCGGACAATTCCAACCGGCCCATTGGGATTAATGTGTTGTCAATGTCCATTATCCAAAACGCAACGGAAGGTGTAAACCTATACTAAAACGGACAAGCGATAACAGCAAGTAAACAACAATGGTGCAATGGGATGTAAGTCACCAATTTCAGCTTGAGCACGGTCGAACCAAACGGAGCGGCAGACCAGCCGAGGGCGGACGAGAGGGGTTCTACTGCATTATCTTATCACACTATATTTTAGGTTTAGCTCAATGTTTTCACAACTGTTTGTTATTACTCCAAAAGGTTATATTTTATTATTATAAATTATGTTGCAAATTGTGTTTAGGAAAGAGTCAAATCTTGTTATCCCAGAAAAAAGTTCATCTTTTTCCATCCATCCTGGCCGACTATGTTCAGATGTTTGTAGCTATTGCTTCGGCAAATTCGGATCCCTGGACACACCTTGTCACTTAGCGCAGCTGAAAAATGCAGAACGTTTGAACAAGATTTTAACAAGTGAGTGAACGTAGAAACTTAAGTTTAGGGTGTGCAATTATGATGTATAATATTATCATTTTATAGTTTATAATATAACTAATATGGCGTAATAAAATCACAGTCATCTGACTACTTAAGCAGATAGGTTTGAACGTAGGATAGTATGGAATGATAACTATTCTATCAGATAAATGCCATGTTTGTATGTTGAGGATACAAAATTTTTAGATGTATGTTTTTCAAATTTTTAAAAATTACCTTATATAACCAAGAAAATAAAAGTCCAACAACCTGAAGCACGTTTTTTGACCAGAAGTAAATTTTTCATTGAGATTTTTCGTTCTTGAAAGAAATATTTTGCAATAAACTTATTTACTACATAAAATATAAACTTATTTAAAAAGACAAATTATTCTTTATCATGTTGTTTAAAAATGGGAGCAAAATACTGGCCTACAGCCTATACTTAAAAACTAACTAATAGCATGTAGGTGTTGAAATTTAAATATTTTGAATAGGCAAATTTGTAGGCTAAATGTTAAGAAGTCATTATCGCTAAACACAGAATGTTAATCAACAAAATGATACTCGCATACAATTTGTGCTAATTTTTAGAAATACTGGTGTTAACATTTTTTTTTTATAATGGAGGGAAAACGGATGTCCGGATATAATTTATACTAGCCTAATTTTATTAACTACCTGCTTTAAAACAAATGGTGAAATTCTCCTAAACAAAACTACACCAGAATATAATTTGTACTAATTTTATGATTTTTATCGGCGGGAAAAATGGTAAAATTTGAATAATCAAATTTTTAGGCTAAATGTCAAGAAGTCACTGCCACTAGATACAGGATGTTAAGCAACCTTCAATCAACATAAAAAAACTCACAATTTCTGCTAATTTAATGAAATACTGGCATTAAAACATTTTTTCTTAAATGGCAAAAGACCGCAAGAGAAAATTCTGTCCCAATATAATTTACTCTAATTTTATGAACTACCTGCTTTAAAACAGAATTTAAAATAAAAGAAAAATGGTGAAAGAAAACGACACCAGAATATAATTTGCACTAGTTTTATGATTTACCAGCTTTAAAATGTAATTTAAATCATGTCGACAAAAGAAAATGATTTATTTGGTACTTTTGCTTTCTCTGTCCTACTGTTTTAATTGAACAGGTTGTAAGACAGCTGATAATGGAGGTAGAAATTTCTGCTGAAGTATGTACGACTCAAATGAGCTTATTTGGGAGATTTTGATGGATTCGAGGACCTATCCTCTATTTTAAACATAAATAACTATCTAAATTATATAGGCTATTTACTTTTTGATAATAATTTTAAATTGTATTTTTCAATTATAATTAATTACTAGAACAAATTAATAATAATGAATTAACACCTTGAATTATTTTAACAATGTTTAACTATAAATAATGCTCCCTTGACCAGTAAAATGAATGGGTCTATTTATCCTAACTGTATAGTGAAAAATTTTATACTGAAAAATTGTAATTTTGTACAAAGGAAGGCAACATTACCAAAATTTATTTTAATTAACCTGAATTTTCCAATAAGCAATTTTGTCATTTAACCCTTTTAGTACCAAAGTCCGTATATACGGACGGTGAAAATAGTGTTGAAAAATGCCAACCTATATAAGGACAGTGTCGGTACAGTCGAACCAGAACCTAGATAGTTCGGACTAACTGGGACCGGAGCCGATCCGGATTACCTAACATCCAGATTAACCAGAGAATTACTAAAAAAACAGTGAAATAAA
The DNA here is from genome assembly GCA_018207615.1 of Philaenus spumarius. Lineage (NCBI taxonomy): Eukaryota > Metazoa > Arthropoda > Insecta > Hemiptera > Aphrophoridae > Philaenus > Philaenus spumarius. The sequence goes on along the minus strand of JAGFPH010012359.1, from coordinate 26,760 downwards.
ACATATAGGCCACACTTACAGAAAATCACCTTTATTTAGTACGAATGATGTTGGGCACATATATTTACACAATAAAATCACTAAAACACATATTCTATACGTTTATGTACATATTTACACTTGAAAAATAAAACACTCAAATCTAATTTCCTGAAAAGAAGTACGTGATGCTCAGCTGTGATGCCCGATCAAGCATGCGCTTCAACATTAGGAGCTCGGTTGTGGCCGTTTCCTCCTGACGTTCAGAATAAACCATTAGTTCATCTAAGTGGGATGCTGCTTCTGCGTGACTCAAAATGTTAGGTTGATTGCCACTGTCATCGTCTGTATCATCGGTCTTTTTCGGCATCTTTAGTCGCAGCAGCTGTGCCCTGCGACATTTTACAGTCGCACTGACACAAAATGCCTTGAATAGCGTCTGGCCACGATTACAATATAAAAATACAAGTACAGTATAATACTGTTACGGTATATACTGTAGGGTACTGTACTGTTAGGCTTATAAATGTACAGTATTATGCCCAGAACTGATATTTTAACGTCAGTAATTACAATTTTATCGTTTAAAAATAATTGAAAATACCTCAAAAACCGGTCTGGGTTATGCGGAGACCCGGAATAATGAGGTCTGAAATATCGAGGTTCTACTGAACTGCTGAAAAATGCCAACGTCCATATATACAGCGTCTCGAAAAAAATTAGAACACTTTCATTTTCTGTCAAATTTAAATAATATTACACCAAAATATTCTTAAAGAAACGTAGATTGCATAAAAATATAGTTTTATATCTAGTTTTTGTTTATTTAGTAAAGAATCATTACTTTTAGTAAAACGGTACCAAATGGCTTAAAACGGTCTGGTATTTTTCAACAGTACCAATGCAGAAATTGCTGGCATTTTCCAGAAAATTGCTAATAAAGGCAAACTATACAGAAGATAAACATATTTAAGGATTAAAAGACAAACACAATTTTTTTGTAATTTCTACAAGTTTTTATTGAATCTTGCCGACCAAGGTTTCGCCCGACTCGCCTCTACTAAACCCATTGTCAACCTTATGACCATACGTACCCTTCCACTCTCTTTCCTTTTTCTTTGTTGTGAGTAACTGTTCTATGTTTTAAACACGTTTGTTTTTCTAATATTCTTTAGTCTGTAAAACTGCCTCGTCAATGCCATCACGGGCGAAACCTTGGTCGGCAAGATTCAGTAAAAACTTGTAGAAATTACAAAAAAATTGTGTTTGTCTTTTAATTATAATGGAATTCTACCAAGTACCTTCGGTCGTCACTTTCAATCGTATATTTAAGGATTGTCATGAGATACAGTAATGAGAATTATAAAAAAGGTTTAGGGCTCTTAACTAGAAACCCCGAAAATCTATATACTTCAAAACCACACTTGTTTTCCAGTAAGCATATTGACATGGAATATAATGTTTAAATTGTAACTATTTTCAAGAAACTTCTAAGTCAAATATTTTTAAACGAATTAACTTAATGTTATTTCTAGCCGAAACACATCTGGCTGTGGATTCGTGTTTGTGTGATGGCTGCTTTCGATATGTTGACCGGAAAGCTAACTGTCCTTCGAGGAAATCGCTTTCAAGAAAGCCTGGTCAACGTCGAGGACCTCTCAGTGGAACGTGTTGTTCAGTACAGGGTTGTACTCAGGCAGCTAGGCATTCTGTGAGAAGGAAGTGGCTCATCAAGCTGAAGAAAAGCATTGCTAAAAAGGTAAACATAAAGCAAACAAACGTTAAGTTTTCATCATTTTATGTAGATAAATTCTGGATCTGTTTAGTTAGTTTAACCTTTTAGGCCTAACATTTTTATAGTTAATTGTTTGCTATCAAAAATGTGCAATTTTAAATATTCTTTTGGGAATGTAACAATTCTGTTCTTCAATTAGAGGCTACTGTAAATCAAAATGGATGGTTTTAACCTGATTTTAAATTTGAACGATATAACCTCTCAAAGTTGTCATGTCAAAATTATTGTTGTATTTTATAAAACAATAGAATGCAAGTTTCTGACACTTTTTGTTCATTACAACCTACACATCTTTGTCTTTCTTTTGCCAGTACTCTTTCATTCTCCGTGTTCTTTCTTCTCCTGAAAAGAACTTCTTACAGTATTGGGGTTTGTCTATTTATCTATTATGGTAGGTATATAATTTAGTTTAATAATATCAATCTCGGAGTAGGCACTCGGCTGCCATGAGCAAACTTTTAATATGAACACATTGTTTGAAGTTACAACAATAGCTTAAATCTACTTTGCAAAATTAGGCGTATGTTTTGGTTTAAGTTCAAAGTTAATTAATTATGAAAATATCTTTTTCATATTAAGTACTTAAGTTAAAGTAAGTTATACCAAGTTCTGTAACGTTTCATTGACTTTAACACATATTGAACTGTATAAAAAACACTTGTTGAATGGAGATTGTCGATGTTGATTGTTTGCCCTGTCTGCTTGTTATGATTTTCTTGGGCTCTTATTAGACGGTGTGTTTGACGTAGTCGGCCGTGTGCGATGTCTATTCATATCTGGCTATGTTAATGTAGACCTGGTGTTGATCTGGTCAAGTTTCTATCTGAAAGCTTGTATAACGTTTTTACTATTGCAGTGTTTTATTAATTCTTTTTTTTTATAAAAGAACCATTTTTGCTAGTCTCTTCTTGATCATCATTTTCACTACCCAAAGGAGCTAACCTTATTTTTTAAATTCCTGTTAAAATTGTTTAAACTATTTGTTTGGTTTGCCTTTGTTTTTTTTCTCTCCTGACCTGTTTGTATTTTTAGTCCTAACATTTTCCTCCTAAAGTTCCTTTTTAGTGAATTTCCATTTTAAAAAATGAGCTATTGCAGTGACCCTTATGGTAAAATCTAAGGTCGGGAGTAGTAAATGAGCACCGATCATGGTCCCCAGAAAACGTTTTGGGGTGTCATTTTAAAAATTATATGTATATATGTGTTCGCACTCTAGTGGCCACATCTTAAGTCCAATTTTTTTTTTTTGTAAATTGAAATCTAATTTTATTAATTATTGTAGTTTTGAAGTAGAACAAAATAAATTTAAAAAAAAATAAAATTTAGTCCAAATTTGGTACACACATCGGTTGTCTATGTCGCTCGGACGAGTTCGTTAGCAAAAACATCCAACAATCGGAAGTATGTTTTTTTGACCGGAAGTAACTATTTTTTGAAATTTTTTGTACGAGAATGAAGCTTTTTTAGAGTTTTATCTAAAAAATTAAATGTAGGATATTATTCTGCACATTTTTATTTTACACGACTTTATAGCTTGCTTGTTTCCCCCAAAATGTAAAATACCATAGAAGTACCCGGTTCAAATCCGGATATTACCGTGGTGGCATCTTCTAATACAAGGCCGACGGCCGAGTTTGTACGCTGCGAGTGAAGCAAAGCTCATAACCCGAGGCCGCAAGGTCGAGGCGCAAATTCGCAAAGCGAGTTTTTCCGCTGCGAGTGGAATGAAGGAGCTCTTGAGTCGAAGCTGGAAGCTTAGGTGCAAACAAATTCTACTGATATATTTCGTACAATCAGGCAGCTCTTCAGGGCCGCCGAGAGTAGAACAATTTCCCAAATAGTTGGTTGAAACCTTAAAACACATTAACTTAATTTTGGAAATTTGTTTAACTCACGTCAGCGGTTCAGCTGCGTGTTCGAATCATTTTCTTTTCGATTTCTTTCAAGTCCTCACTTCGTATTAAAAAAAAAAAAAAACATTTCCGTCAATCATTGGCATTCTGACAGCATCTGATGAAATGAACTGATACTGACTTAGATCAATGTTTACATTTTTTGATAATATTTTTATATACTTTAATATTGGGAATCAATATAAAAGAAATAGTATTATATTTGATTTAGAATATTTTATTGTTTTATGTCGAGAGCTGATATTATATCTAGATTGATTTATTTCTGTTAATGTTACTCATGTTTTATTTCCTGAATAGTCTGGATCACTTGATAAAATTAAATAAGTTTAAATTGCATTCGATGATTGTGTTTTCAGTCTATGACCTAATTGCAGTTCAGCTTCTCATGGCTATTTTGCTAAGGTTCTAAATACATAAATGATGATTGATATTGAAAACATCAAAATACTAAACATATAACCTATGAAAATAACCCTGTAAATCTGAAACTGCCAGGCCACCAACAGAAGAAAAGGAAAAACACAAGATTACTGAGGATAAATTACACATATTTAATAATATTATTTTCACTAAATGCTTACAGTTCCAACGGCATTTATGTAAAGTAATTGTTTTGTTTGAATTTTTTTTAAATTTGTAGGAATCCTAATCTTAGTGTTTTAAGAAAATTTGTCCTTAATGTTTTTTAATTTAGTCTATTTTGGGAGCAAGATCTTTAAGCTTACAGAATCTTTGTGAATTTAATAATTCTTTCCTTCTTTTAGCTGGTGATTGACATGGATAAGAATCCACATCTGCCATTTCCACTTTGCTCTCAACACTATTTCTGGGTAAGTGAAAAATATTATTTATAATTTTCAAAGGCAAATTTTGTATACAACATAAAAGAATGCCACCATTTGTTTTGTAACAAGTTATATTTAAGTTAGTTGAGGCATGAAGTAGTGCTTCGGGATCACGTTTATCAATCAAAATTTTGAAAATTCTGTGTGGGATAACGTTGTATATGTTTTTCGGTACGGGAAAATCGATTTTGACAGTTAAAAAGTCGTGGCGCATCGGAGTCACGATTTTGGATCTACATTTTGAAAATTCCGTGTGGGGTATCGTTTTATATGTTTTTGGGTACGGGAAAACCAATTTTGAGAGTTAAAAAATCGTAGCGCATCGTGATTACTTATTTTTTAACTAAATGTAACAAATAAAAAATAACTTTAACTTTGTTTTTTTTTTAATTCATGCGTTCTGTCCAGACGAGCCGAAGTCTTGAAAAAGTGTTCCATCATTTCACTAGTTCTTATTTGTAAAATAAACTGGAGAATGGTAAAATCAATTTAATGTTTGTTGTTCCTTGTTCTCATGCCCTCTCAACGCCACCGATCTCGACCCTCAGGTTTGTGTGGCCGCATATAACATATAGGCCCTACTATACACTTCATTCTTATAGCTGTCGTACCAGCTTCGTTCAGGTAAATAAGTAACACTATTGTATAGCAGTCATACCTGGCCCCATTCAGATAAATATGTAAAACTTGTTTATAGCTGTCTTACCAGGCTTCGTTTAGGTAAATAAGTAGAATTTTTTTTATAGCTTTCGTACCTGGCTTCGGACAGGTAAATAGGTAAATCTATTTATAGCTGTCGTAACTGGTTTTGTTCAGGTAAATAGGTCAAACTTTTTTTATAGCTGTTGTTGTACTTGTCTTTGTTAAGGTAAATAAGTAAAACTTTAAAAAAAATTGTGGATGAAATATTAAATACAAGTTGTGTTGTCCATGACCACACAATTGCGCGGGTTGCCACTTGGAGGGTTAAGCGATAAAATTACCGGGAATGCGATTACAATTTACTGAGAATTACGTGTGATTTTTATTTCCCTTGGCTTTTCACCCAGGTCTATACAGATAGAAAACAGCTTTTTTTGTACAGTATAATGAAAATATATATATATATTATATATATATATACATTTTATAATGAATCCAAATCAGCAGTTTTATGTAAGTTCCTCCTAGTTCGATAACAATATTAAAAAATAACTTAAACGTCAAAAAACCATGCAGTTAAAATTAAATAACAATGTTTACTTTCCTTTGCAATTTTATGGTCATTGGAATCGGGAATCGATTTCTTAGAATCGGAATCGATAAATTTGAGAATCAACCCATCCCTACTTAAAACATTTAAGAAAGTTTGTATTTTTAATGCTTTGTAAAGAGATACGTGATGTTAATTGATCACAGGTTTTCCTTTCATATTTATTAAATTTTGTCAACATCCTTCCGCTAAGATCTTTTATGGAAAACAAGCTGTTATTTGATAACGCCAATATAAACCCAGGTTATTTATTATTTCTGAGGTAAAAACAGGAAAGTGATAGGAACCAATATTTTTAGAAGTTAAATCTTTTCTTATTATTCCACTTTGTTTTCATTCTAAGTTGTTAAGTAAAAAATATGCAGTCCAAATATCCTATCAGTTTGGATCTTTATTCACCTTTTTTTGGCACCATTTCTTAACAATGTAGACATGTTATAAACAAACGTGTTGTTTTATAATCCCTATTTTCATTTTGCAACTACACATTCTTATGTGTATCGTTTTTTTTTTTCTAGGTGGATTACTTCACAGTGTGTGGAATCTGTAGAAAGAGATTGACCCGTAATCACATGTACGCTTTAGGACCAGAAGCTGAGGAACTAAACGTAATATTAACTGAGGATGGAATACCCGTCAAACTATCAGACAAGCTGTTCCTGTGCAAACTATGCCGTTATTACAGTTCTCTTAGGCTGAAGTACAGAGATCCTTCACAGATGACAGCTAATCATAAGTTGTTCTTTCAGGGATATAGGAAGAAGTAAGTAACAACTTACTACATCAAGCATTATTCCCACTTAACTAATAATTTTTTTAATATATTTTAAATACTTATCACAACTGTTTCCAATTTGTTGAATTGCTGCATAATTTATAAAGCTCAGTTCATCCAAATTACACAAACCAAAATACACAATCACCTCATCCGCAAGGATGGTTACTGAGCAGACAGTGTGAACTATCAAAAGTTCCAATCCAAACTGACTTGTCATGTAACCAAACAATATCCAGGAATCTTTGATTTAAACTTGATGTTTCTAGCTTCCAAAAATGCAATATTATAATAATGGGTGATTGATTACCTTAATTCACCGTCAAACCTCTAAATATATCCTATCGGATTACCGGTTTCAGTGGCTCATGCCACCATCATCAGATCAACCTCAAATAAAGTATTTCATTCCACTATTGTGGAACACGTCGTTATAAACTACATACAATTACGACATAAGACAGTAAAAAAATCACAAACACTTGAAAAATATATACTCTGTATGACAACAACACTGTCAGCATATCATTTGAGGGCTCGGTTACACATGTTACTTCGTGGAGGGCATGTATACTACTGTGGTATTGTGCAATCTCACATACGAGATGTCCAATCATGATGGTAATCAGGTTAACATCTCAGCTTGATGGTATAATAGTACATCTCCATTATTTCAGATAAACTTTAAATACATATAAATCAAAATCTATAATAATAAAATTGCAAGACAAATTTAAATTCCCGATAGAGCCAAATCGAAACAGCCAATAACATAATGAAATACAAAGAATGGAAGCATACAGAGCGATTTTGCTTATAATAACGGAACTAACACGCACGAATTCAACAGATGTTTCAGAAGCCTTGAGAAACGAAAGAAAACCAATAATATTTTTTGTTAACTAATATAAACTAATAACTTAACGCCATTTATATAAAGAGCATAAAATTCTGCAACTAAAATTACCAAATAGGCCAAATATAAGACATTCTACAATTTAAAATAAATTAATAACACATTCACCACGGCAATTTACACTGTAACAGTTGCGCATTTAATATAACAAAATCCGTGACTACGGTAACATTGTACTTAAATTAATACACACACAAATTAAATATGAGGGAAACAATTTCTAGATATTTATGTTTAATAATAAAACCCATTTTTAAATCAAATCAAAATTTATTCTGTAAAATAACAAATGACCAAGACTCGACTGACGGCAGACGGCCAAACAAGGAGAAGAAGAAACGAGTAAAAAAACGACCAATCGGAATGCAGAATTTGCAACAAAGCCCAAATTAAAAACATCTGTAAAAAAAGGGAGTTCTAAGGAGAAGCAAAACCGGTAAGGTTAAAAATATATTCTAAGGCTTGACGATAAGAAGAAACCTAAAGAAAAAGCGAAGAGAATAAGTAGATCTTTTGAAGTGTTTTAAAACAACTAGCGAGACATCATCTACAGTGGTGAGAGAATAACAATTAGATTTTCAGTGCTGCCAAAACCATAGGCCTAACATATTTTTTTTATTTTGTGAAAAACTTTGATTTTAACCTTTTTTTTTTGCAATCCAAATAAGTTGAACTAATTATATTTTAAATTCATTACGAACAGATATCAAAAATAATTGTTTTCCAAACTAAAAATTTACAATCAAGAACTATTTGTGATAAAGCCAGAATTTTATTAGTTTTTAATCTGCCTGACTATAACCTCACATTCTGAGAACATTTCATTATAAATATTCTAATTATTCTTCAGAACATTCTCAATATTTTAATTGCCTTTTTTTATGTGTTTGTTAAATATTTTGATTGAATATCGTGCCACACGGACACCAGCCCCGAGATTAAAATTTTTCTTGTTAACGAGCCCATTTTAGGCCGTAAATGATTTATCTTTTATTTGTTCAAATAGATAAGTATATCGTTATCAAATTAATAAATAATAATTAATTTGTTCTTATTATTATTGCTTTTCATTTATTAAAAGTTAAGTTGAAAATAAATAAACAAGAGGAAGTTCAGTATAAATTATACAATGGCTGTGTTAAATAATTTGTTAGACGAATAATTCAGTTTATCGTTTAACATATTACATGGATGTAGTTTATGTGTAATAGTTTTTGTGTAGTTACCACCGAAACCAAAAATCCGATAGGACATAGAGTGCTTGACGGTGAAATAAAGTAATTAATTACCCATTTATTATAGGAATCTTTGACTACATTCTTCATCTTTCTCCTCGATGATTTTTCTTGTATCAATTTTAGTTTATGATCTTACTAGTATTTGCCCTGAAATTAGGATGGCAGGTTCAAAAACATGAAGGTAGTGGATGATTCTTGCCTTGGATTCTACAGAGTCTCTCTGCACTTGGCTATTAATTAACAGCTACTTACCTTACCTTATGTGACTTCTGGGCTGTCTGAACATCTTCTTCTTTCCTGACTGTTGCAGTTTTTATTTCTTACCCTGAAAATACAATTCAAACTATGAAAGATTATTTTTGCTTTGTAAATAAAAAAGTGCTAGTTCAATCTCCGCAGGGAAGTGCTATTTTCAGGTAGTAATGGGCGAAATGTTTTTTTTTACCTAAACTAAAGTGACTATAGGGGAGCTAGAGAAGCATTAGTCATATATAGATCTGTAAGTAAATACGAAGTTAATCAGATTCTTGTGGGAAATTGGCACTCGCACCAGATATTTCTACTGGTTGGTTATTTGCATTCCTATTTTTGTTTATTTTGTTTTACAATCTTTGTTGATACTATAACTTCTTAAAATTGTATTATGAAACTTGTTTCTTCTTTCTAGAAATGCACAGAATTTATCATGCTAACATAAACCTTAATATTTGCTCTAACCCAATATATAACTATATAGCCTGGCATCCATATATTGACACGTATACCTTCAGGTATAGGTAACTTAAGGGTCTTCTATACCTTGCGTAAAACAGCAAAAATATGCACTTCGTACTACCGTGTTTCGGACGCCGTTTTTCAACCTAAAAAGTTGTGAAACATCTTAAATTGTTCTTAAAGGCTTTGTGCTTTTGTCTTATACCTCATAATTGAAAGAAATCGTCGGCAACTCCTTTTAATCAACAGTTTAAATGAGTATAAATTGATTATTTTTAACGCATTTTTTGGGAGTTTTAAGCAATAATTTCCATATTTTAAGGTAACACGTAAAAAATATAAAGCCTTCTTTATAACTTAAAGTAGTTTCCCAGATTATTAATTTATAAATAGAATCCGAAACACGGTATTACGAATGCATGTTTCAACGATTTTGCGGCTTGAGTCAGGCCTTTTGCATTGAAATCATACTGTACACTCGGGAGTTTTCTTCAAGGTAAAGAAGAGCCTTAACTAGCAACATGGTGTGATTGTTTGGTGCTGTTTTAAAGAATCAGCAACATTGATCTGAAATGTTGTTATTATTTCTGCATTTCATGTTATAAACAGTGACGGATTCAGGGGGGCTATAGGGGCTGCAGCCCAGGGCGGCAAATTTGGATGAATAAAAAAATAATTTTATTTAGCTCAGTACACAGCCTCCTGTAATTGTGAAAAAGAAAACCTTGCGTGAATACGCTTAAAGAAAACAGTAAGAAATGTTTTACTTTGTATAATATTGATTTGCCAGAATCGGAAGAATTTGTGAATGAGATGTTACATTTTGTTAGATTTTTGAAAAAAGATGAACAACCTAAAACAATTCTTAACTGTAGGCTATAAAGTGTTTCACGATAACCAACTCCAAGACATAGGCCTATATCCTTACGTTGACATCGCATTCAAATTGTTTTTGACAATACTTGCCTCCAACTGTTCAGCGGAACGATCCTTCTACGTTCTGAGAAGGTTACAATGACTCAAGATTACTATGACTGAATCACTTTTAAGGGATGTAGCAGTTTTAACTATTGAATCAGAAATAACAAAACATTTTTATGTTGATCATATTATAGATTCTTTTTCAAACACTAGATCTCGAAGAAAGAGATTTTAGTTGACCTAGGCTTAACCATCTTTACCACCAAAATGTTTATGATAATTAATATTATTATCAATTATAAGAGTTAAATCCTAGATGTTGCGAGTATTTCTTAAGAGGACATTATTAACCCTGGAACTGGCAGAGGCTCATATATAACCCTCTCTCAGGCACAGAACGCAACAATTTCGAACATTTGCGAAAATTTGCATAATCGATAATTTAACCCACTTAGACTCATATACAATTGTACTGTTATTTCCCACTTCTTCAACGTTCAAGACCATCTACACAAATATTTCTTTGGCTATTATAACGATACCATTGGATTCGTCAAGATTTTATCTTTCTGTTGGTGCCTTCTAATCAGATGTCACTATAAAAATAGTATTTTTTTCCAAGAATTACTGTAAACCCTTGCGATTTGACAGTTTTTCAACCAATAAAACAGCCCATTTGTCAAGTGATTTTACGCCTACCATATCAAATGTTTTGACAGATTTCTTTACACCATTTTGTACAGCAAAGTCTAAATTTTGTAACGGTGGGAAATAACCGGTTTTTTGTCTGTCTAGACGACAATTGAAATGTAAATAATTATTACATTCTAGTGAGAAAGTCTAGCGCGTGGGTTCCCACGGTATTCAAATGTCCCGTTCTCTTACGCAGCGTGTAGACTGGCGACTTTTCATTAGATTGATGTCATTTTTTTATTCAAATAAATATAACTCAAACACTTTTGTGAACTAAGGAAAGACAAGTATACCGTTCTTTTCTTTGATTTATCCTCTACACTTTGTTATAATAATATTTCATTTTTGGGCAAAGCATATATTAGTAAATGACGTTACAATCTAGGCCTAGGTTTGCTACCAGTCGTGTACTTGAAACATAAAAACTGTTTTTTTTTTAAATAAAAAATTTGAAATTGATAAATGTTTTTATACAGTTCTATTTAGAACTAAATTACAAAAAATTTTACGCTTACGAAAAAAAATACAAAAAAATGTTTACTACTTGTTATGTAGGCCTAAAGTTGAACTTTTTCCTTTCGTTACTGAACATTTTTTGTTTCTTGAGCTAATAACTTTTACAATTTCAAAATAAACTAATTTTTAGTGGCATATTTGAATTCTTTGAAGTTTCTTGTACAAAAAAGCTATTGAACACTTTTGGATTGGGGTTCATTTACTATTTTTGGCTAATTTTTAAAAATATGTTTGCAAAACTCTAAAAACGGGCTGGCCAATTTTAGCTTTAACATTGCCAGTTTAAGGGTTAAAATAACGTAGCCATTTATAGCACCATCAAACTAATCGAGTTTTCTTTTAGTGAGGTATTTTGGCATCTCAGTGTAATAATGTTTTATAAAACTGATAATCAATAAAAAAACAAACAATATTAAATCTGTGTATTATTTTGATTTACATTGATTTCGTTAATTTCTCATGTTTAGGGTTATCAGTTTAGTTGGAGATTGGTTATTGATAATATCGAGGTTTCCTTTGCCAAAAATGTGTGTGCGTGTGTTAAAATTTTGGCAATATAAAAATAATTCAATAGAAGTGTAAAATTAAATAGGAAGAAAATAGCTAGTGATGGTCATAGACTATCAGAAAGATGTTTCTTGTCCCAAACGGCAAAACAAGGTGTGAGGGGCTAAACCTCGTCGACTACAAGGGAGGACTTCTGTGAGAGTGCTTTGTGTTACAATAACTCTAAATCTAAAGTAATCGTGGGACAAAATACACATAAAGAATTTTTACATCTGACAAGATAAAAAATTATTATACCTTACTCATGTAAAAATTAACTTGACAATATATAAATATTATCCTAGGTTCAGATTAATTTTTACCTCGGTAAATGATATTGTTTACACTTGTCCAATGTAGAAACTCCTTATGTGTATTTATCCCACGATAACCCCTGGATTTAGGGTAATTTTTACCTAAAAATATTGTTCAGTGTAGGTGCGGCAGATTGCTGCTAGCCCCTAAGCGGCATTCGTGTAAATCCGCCTCTGGATATAACTGTTAGGAACTATTTATTACGTTGCAACATTAATTTATTTATTAACTTATTTTAAGTTAGGAACATTAGGTCTTCTCTTTTGCTTAGCTTCTAAATAGAAAATGCAATACATTACATGCAAACAATAACAATGTGTATTTGAAGTAGTCTTTGTTTTCTGTTTTAAAAAAAAACTTTATGATTAAAACCGACCTTTAATTTTACTAAATCTAATTTTGATTTACAGAATTCTACTATACCATGAAATTCCAGTCAGTGATAGTGAAGAAGATAGAAAAAGTGTTCCTGAAGAAGATCCAAAATCGTTGGCTGAAATTCCAAAACCAAGGAAAAAGAAATCAAAATCAAAAAGCATAGATGGGCAAGAAGTGAAAAAAAGAAGCGGTGACAAATCTTCAGATGAAAAACAGGATATTGGTGGTACTGAAAAATCAACTGATTCACAAATGATAGATTATACATATTTAGAAACTTTAGGAATGAATCAAGAAATGCCTCAACCTCCAACAGTCGACTACAGTACTTTAGGGGCGTACGAAGGACAAGAATGTGCTGTTGGCTTCAGCAATATTGCTTCTTTATTGAATCCTTTAGAAGGCGGTCAAGGTACTGTATATCCTTCATCGGACAACCAAAATAGATCCAGAGGCGATATGAAACCTACAAGAATTCAAGTAAAGTTTGGAAACTTGAATATCGGTAAGCTGAGTAACCTTAATATCGGTCAAGACAGCAGACCTGGAAATGAGTCGAGATGTCCGACAGTCAACCCCGACCGACCCCAATATCTACCTGGAGAACGGGATCTCAAATTATCTGCTGAATTTGATTTTCACGGACACTCTTCTCCTAATATTAATTGGGAAAGGTGTACATCGACAATACAGTTTGACAGCGATACCAAAAGGTTATGGCAAGAATTACAGAGACCGTATGGAAATCAGTCCAGCTTTTTGAGACATTTACTAATTTTAGAGAAACACTGGAGAGCTGGTTCATTGGTGTATTCTGAAAAACCTGATCCTCGTGCTGTAAAATACATGACAAGTGTTCAGAACAGAGTACAGGCTTACGAAGGCGGTGGATGTAGTTCCCCGAAACCGAATGTCCCGCCTCCTCCGCCTGTTATACCTTTGAGTGTCGCATCCCCTATTGTTAGACCACCACCGGTATCGACTCCTTCAAGTTTTCCATATACTCAACCTCCTCCTTTAATGAAAATACCACAGCCGTGGCCGCCAAACGATCATCCTCGAAAGTCAACTTACAACACAAACTTTTCTATGCCGACAACGCAGATTGTACGGCCTGTTGAAATTCAGAGATATCCTATTGTGAATAAAACTAGTGTTGCGGTCGGTCCACGCCCTCGAAAACCTAATTTTAATTTAAGTTTAGGAAGAGGGCTCGGCATTCGACCTCCGGGGCCTATAACATTCCAACAATTAAAGAGACTACAAATTCAAAAAGCAATGCAAAATGAGAGTAAGACAGCCGTGAAACAACCAGAACACACGGTTCAGTCTGGCAGCTCACATCGTCCGACACCGAGTCCATCGCCACATAATACTTTTGTTCCCCTGATTTCTGATGTTCGATCACTGGCTACAAATACTAGTTGGAATGAAAGTTTCAAAACCAGTTACCAGCAACAAACGAGGCATTTTTCACCAATTTTACCAAAAATTCCTAAAGCTTTGACCGTTACACAAATCGTACAACCGTGTTCATCGCCTGTGCTACTTCGTAATACATCGTTAACAATCGAGAAGGCAACAAATCCCAGTTCAAAGCCAGTAGCAGTGTTATGTCCAGAAAAACCTTCGATTAGCGTTTTTAGAGAACCGACTCCTAATGGCAATGTTTGACAAATTTGTTTGAAATAACAAATACGCCTTGTAATTTATTCTAACTTAAAAGAATACTATTTAATGAAGTGGTTGAATAAACTATATATTTTTAGATATTCATACGCCTAATTGAGATATTTAACAATGTACTAAAATATTCTTGTTTATATTTTTGATACAAATGGTGAAATGGACTGTCATGATATATTTTATAACTTGAAGCTACAGTATTTGCAATTTTTAATACATGTTAATAGAACATCATATTGATGTTTGTAGCCTTGGCTGAACACTAAAATTTGTTTGTGTCAAGTGATTTAATATTATAGTGGTATTTTTAAACTGTTGATTATCTGCTGGACATGATTTGTTGGTTTATTTTAAACAATTGTTTTTAATATAAATAAACTTAACCGATATCAGTTATAATATTATAATATGCATGCTTAGTTTTAAATTAGTTTTCTATCATTGCTACATACATTTTGTTTTTTGTTTTTTTTTTACAATTAATTGAGCTGACAGACTTTGTGTTCACAATATAATTGTTTATTTATTGATGTTACAAGAAAACATTATTTATTTATTTCTGAAGCTGTTTCAATTGCATTGTGTATTCAAAATACGTGCCTCATTTAAAGAACATATTGTTATTTTGATAAAAAGGAAACTGTATATTTTTCAAAGAGTAACTTTTATACGATACATAAGTGCTGTAATTTTTGAAATATTTTTATAGTTGTGTGTACTGGTAAAGATTGTTTGTATCAAGATAATTTTATGTTACGCTGTTATCGTCTCGTAATGGTCAGTCCTTTGCTAGACTTGTATACGCTTTATATTCATATCAAATTCCAATATAAATAAAAATAACTTGCCTTGATCAGGTTTTATTTCTATAAAAATAAAGATACTTCCAATTTCTCAATTTTGTAAAATTCAAGATGTGTGGTTGTAATTTATTAAGAGGTTGTGTTCAGTTGTAAAAAACATTATAAATAAATAGTTTGGTTATAGAACTACAACAGTGGTCTTATATTCTAAGTTGTAATAAATTATTGTTTTAATTGAAATAATTTACTTGCAATAAATAAGTTTATAAATTATAACATTGTATTTAGTGAAACTGCTCATGAAAACAATTCTTATTTTAAAAGAAATCAGTTGTATTTATTTGTTGACTAGAATCAAACTAATTTCCATGTACACTACCACCAACTTTTATTACACTTTTATGTTACACAAATTTATTGCAATAATACATTTTTGTATTTTGTAAAATAATATTAAGCATCTTTCATCAGTAACAGATTTTTATGTTCTATTTCTATAACGTTTGTTTCTGTTATCATAATTTACTACAGTATAACTGTTTTTCCCCGAATGTTTTTTTTTTAGTGGGCACCAAACATTTTTGAATATTAAATACTAGATGATTTTTAATTTGCACTAAAATGACAATTTCTTTGAACTTACACTCAACTTTTATTTATTGCAAAGATTAATAACGAATAAATACCCTCCAACTTTGTTTAACTATATGAATCACTGCCTTCTAAGGTAATTTTAAATGTCCTAAGTAAAACATATGAATCTTTAGAAGTGCTATACATCCACGCAATTAGTTGAATTACCCACAACAGTTTTTCTAAGGTCTAAATTGCACTGGTTGTCTGAGACTTCTTAAATATTTTTTCTGGTATGATGTCTCATAGTTGTATTGTTAATATAACTGGACATGGCGTGAGGTTTTAAGGTATCTGATGTAAAAATATTTTATTGAAATTATACTTTTGAGACTGCTGTTTTTGTGTATAAATTATTTTCAATATTACTTTGTGTTGAACTATAGTCGTAAGTTTCATCTTGTAATATCTATTTATGGCTTGACAAAAAACTAAGTCTCCATATTGTACTACTAATTAAAGTGAAATTGTACCATTTATTTTGATAATCAGAAAGAATTAAATTTATTTGTATACATATTTCTTTACTTAAATATAATTGATAAGAATAACCTTCTATATAAGTATTGTTTGTAAATGAATACTCTTTTAGAACCTAAAATTACAGTGTAAACAATTATTTTAAAATTTTTATGTTTTTTTATTAAATATTTTTTAGAACCATGTTAATTGCGAACAAATTTTACAAAATGTTAAGCAAAATACAGTTTCAGGGAACATCAATTTAAGTGTACTATGTAAAAAATACTAATTTATCGTTTTATTTTAAAACATTTTTCATCAAATACTGACAATGGTAAATGAGTAACTCAAAAATCCAACCTAGTTGTTTAAAAAAAATGAATCATAATGCTCTAATTAACAATATAGTAGCTTCTATTCTGAATTTTATAATTAATTTCACAGTAACATTTTGTATTGTTTTGTTTGTTTATACATGAACTTTGTACTAGTTTACAGATTTTGACCATTTTCATTTGACTAAACAAAATAATAAGCTAATCAAATCACTCTTAGAAAACAAATAAGGATTTAACATTTCTGGATATAAACAATAATTACAAAGCTTACATATTATCAAGACAGAATTTTATTTAAATCTAAACCTAGTTTATTGTATTTTCAGATGATCGGCCCTTATAGGCAATTTGATATTTCCTAAAATACAAAAATGTTTGTTCTTAATCCAAAATCTAGAACAGAAAATATTTTTAATTAAATTATTTTGTGAATTAATCAATTCAGATCACAATTCATATTCCTTTTACTTTCTCCCCCTATACCATAGTATATGGAGAAAGTATTGTATTCGTCAAAATTTTCGAGTTTGAGTTTTTGGTGGAAATATCCGTTTTGGGTCCCCCTGATCCTAAAAAAGTTGTTTTCGGAGTGATGTCTGTGTGGATGTTATCAGACCTAGAGCCTAAACCAGTTGTCCGATGTTGATGAAATTTGGTATGGAGGTACTAATCCACGGTATCTCCAGGCGTTTTTTTTTATTTTTAAGGGTAATTTTCCCATAAAAACCCTTAAAATAATGGAAAAATCAACTTTTCTCAAAAACGGCTCTAACGATTTTGATTAAAATTTTATAGTTTATTAGGGACCTAAAGTACTGTAAAATTTTAATCAAAATCGTTCGAGCCATTTTTGAGAAAAGATGGTTTTTCCGTTATTTTATGGATTTTTATGGGAAAACAACTTTAATACAAAATCACCTCTCCTACCCCACCCTACAAGTCACCGTGAATCTGTTTAGTAATTTAAATATGTTTGGGAGAAAATATGTGCCAGTTCCTGGTACCGTTTATTTTTTACTTGCCTCTTAAAAGATTGCTGAAATTTTTAACTGCAACACGTGCAGAACTGCTATAATACAAACTGCTATAATACTTTTACAAGCAATACCACACCTGGCTTTATACTTAACAATGCTCTTATTTCTATTACTACTTTGTTCAAAATCGTTTGAAACTAATAATAACTTTAAGCTAAAACCTTATTCCAACAATAATTTGATGTTTTTAAAGCTTCAGGGTTGAAATCCTCCAGACTAAACCAATGGAATTTAAATGATTCAGATTGAATATTTAATGTACCATCCATCATATTACTTACAAATTTGTATAGTGGTAAGGAGGAAAATAATTTGAACCTTATACTGAAAATTTAAATGTAACAGAAAATTAAGATAATTCTTGTTTCTGGTACCAGCTTTTCATAATAGTGTGATGTAAACTTCTTAAAAATTTCAGCTTGAAACAAGTTAAACTGCAGGTACTTTGGATAGATTTAGGACAGTTATATTTAAAGTAAAATAACAAGTTTACCTCACAAACTGCTGTTGTTTATTATAACACGTGATTGGTGAAAACAGGCGTTTCTGAAACACAGGGGTTTGGTAAAAACAGATAGGAATAATAGCTTCTTTTGTGCAGCTCTATGCCAGCTGTAAAAAGACCTAATACAATGGAAACTGCAAGAATGTCGAGTGAAAGTAAATAAAAGGCCCCCATTTGCTTTCCACTGTGTAGGGGCACCTTTTTCACCCAGACATCAAGTTGCATAGAAAATAAAGTATTGTGTACTATTTTTTTAGAAGGAAAAAAATATATAGCATTTTTTAAAGACAGGCATTTAATATAAAATGCATTTGTCACTCAACATTTAACATCAAGTAAATATTGTCCTATAACCAGATGAGTTTAATTTTCTTGTATTTTTTCTTGGAGATAACCAAACTTCTATTTTAGGTTTGAAATATTTTTTTGCAGTAATTATAAATTATTTTAAATCATGTTTTATAAATTCTCAATTTTTGGTAGATTTAAAATTAAGATGTAAATATAAAAATCCTTAAGCTCTAGTTGTAACTTTTCTTTCTTTCCCAAAATATATTAAACAACATATAAATTTAATATTACGTGCTCTGTGATATAAATACATATTTGAAGTTAAAAGCGAGTTTATGAGTTCGTTACAAGTTGAGCTAGTTTCAAACTTAGATTAAAATAATTGAGATTTTATGACAAATTTAAAAACTTGGGTATAAGTAATATTTTATGAAAACTTAACACATATAGATAATAATACTTACAAAAAACAAAAGTATTTACTTAATGAAAGTCATTCAATCATTTGTTACAAAAGTTTTGAGATATTTTTAGAATATCCACTGTAGTAAACAGTACTTCTTTACAAAGTATTTTTACCATAAGCTTTTTGGGTCTGTTCCAAAAAATGTTTCACGATATCCTAAAAATACAGCTTTTTCCTATTAAAGTTTTACAATTTACTTTGGTTTATTTCTGTAATCATGTAAGCAATAGGTTGTTGAATTGATGTGTTTTGGTGTTTTTTCTGCATATGCTGTAATAACTAACAGGTAACTGCTCTTCTTAACTAGGATAGTCTTCTAAATGTACTACTTTTTAGATCATTGATTGTAAAAAGCTTTAGTTAAAACTACTTAAAGTAAGCCACTCGCTATGAAATTCATTTGAATGATTCACTAGGATAAACCATTTTTTTAATATTTGATGCAGCATGAGATTATAACGATGCAGATTTAGAGGTATCAGAATGATATCCTGCAGTATGTTTTTACTTTAAGAGTCTGCTGTAGTGGCGGCCATCTTGAATTTTATCCCATAAGAGCAATGGTAGATTTAAAACCATTTATTTCGTTTATTTTTTATCATACAATTTTGTTTAGTCTCATTTTAATCACAGCCATAATATGCATCTGTTTTGCGACACATTTTTTTCA
The DNA here is from genome assembly GCA_018207615.1 of Philaenus spumarius. Taxonomy (NCBI): domain Eukaryota; kingdom Metazoa; phylum Arthropoda; class Insecta; order Hemiptera; family Aphrophoridae; genus Philaenus; species Philaenus spumarius. Next base: position 7,070 of record JAGFPH010012359.1, on the reverse strand, counting down.
ATCCCCTTCATCTGTCACGTAATTCACATTTTTGAAGTACCACGTTTGAACCTTTTTCCTTATACAATCAAACATTTATTAAAAAAATCACAAGCCGGATCCACAATTTTATAAAGAATACGTAGGTTTTTTTTCAGTACTCAATTACAAAAGATGGATTTATAAAATGGTTTTAAATGAAGCAATGTCAAAGCACTCGGCTACAAGAAGTAGCACTGTTTAGATACGGCTATAGGGTGAAGCGTTGGAGTCGTCGGTTGCTTTCTCTTTTACTGGAGAAACAATATTTTGAAGTTTGCCAAAAAGGGCAGCGTTTTTTCAGTAAAAAACTAATAGTTTCATTATTATTTTTGATTTTATTTTTTCAGTAAACTCAGGAAATTCTGAACAGAGATTTTAGGACTCTACTCAGCTTTCCAATATGGTATCCAATGTATTTCTTTAAATGTAATTTATAGCGGGGACTAAGTTTAATTTGTTGTATAATTTACAAGAAGATGAAAAAGGAAATAAAATATAATGAAAACTTAAAAGGTGTGTTAAAAATATCACGATTCATAGGAAAATCAACAATATTAGAGCTATAGTCATGAAACTAAACTTAAATGAAAAGTTTTAGATTTTTTTAATGTATAGCTGCTGCTGCTATCTATTATCTAGTGAATTGAAGGTACTTTTTCTGCTTTTCAAGTAAGTAACCACTAACAACTTATCAGGTTTTTTTTTTTTTTTTGACAACTAACATCATGTGATCAGTTATAAATTAAATAATGTATCCAGGTAATAATGTGTGGAGTCCATAACTTTTAATCAACTTTTGTGTGAATATACTTTAATTTGATCTTCAATGTAAATGTACTATTCTGTAAGTTTTTTTTCCGTAACAAATATTTTGTTTTAAATTTCTGTAACATTTTACAATTTTAACTATGGAAATTCCTTACCACGTTTTATAGGCAATTTGTGATATGTTTAAACACCATAAAAGATTACATTTACAATTTAACTTGTCTATTATATTAACACTTTAAATTCATACTCATAAGTTGTTAATTTTGTACAAAGCTATTCAGAATTAGCAAATGTTTATGCTTAGGTCAGAAATAGTTCATATCATGTTTAGGTATGCTTCGGCGGAAATCTAAAATTCTGCATTAAAAAAAAAGAAGATTTTTAAGTTAGAAAAATACAGAATTAAAAACGATTTTATTCGCAGTGGTAAAGCATGGTAATTCACTTTAACAAAAACTGTCTTTTAAATGGTAAAAAGTTTACTATATTAACTGATTGTCTTTCTAAAGCCTTAAACAAATTATGAATGACAACTATTTATAAGTTAAGACTTCCTTTGGTTGTACTTTCAAGTTATAACTAAAAATAGGCGAACAAAGGTAGATAGCTGACTCGCCTAAGGAGGGGAGCAATTAGTATACCAATAAAAGATTATACATAACATATTATATTACAGTACGTTACAGTATTGTGTCATCTTTGAGAGATTTATCATGAGATTCAAATTGTTTCACATAAAATACATATGGAATAAGCAGTTTGATACAAATTCGGAATATCCTACAGATGTATTTTAAAAATTGGCTTCTTATGTGTGAATATTTATTTTTAAAAACAGTTGTTTTTCAATGTTTGTAATTATGCTGTTACTGAAGACAGACTAAATGTAAGTCCCAGGTTTACCTTCATTTACATAATTCCAATTTATCAAGCCATTTTAATTTCTTAGTTACTTTTTATATTGGAATTTATTTTCAGTGTTTACTCTCATTAGATTTTTTACTTGTACATAGATTATTTACAAGCAATAATATTTATTTTAAATTCATTTTTTACTTCATATTTATGATAATGTACGTATAATGTTATTTAGTTATTAAGTATTGATTATAAGTTTTATATATACATAAGCAAATAATAAACACAACTTAAGAATTAAGAAATTATATACTACAATATGTACTTATACATTTTTTGAGCTAGTAATCACATCATATATTATACATAGATAATTTACATAATGTATAGTTTTACTCCATTTCATTCATGTATTAATTATTTTCAATAATTACAAACTGTGCAGTAGGTATATCCAATAATGTATTTATTACATTATTAAATTACAGTAACCTTTAGATTATAATTTCAGTAAAATTAAATTGTCTAAAATATTTTGTATCAGGCCCAAGTTAACTTTTCTCAGATTTAGTATGAATATTAAGTGCCTAAATGGATTCATATTCAGTAGACTGAACAAAATTATATAATTGTTCATTAAAAACTTTGTAACTTTTCATTTGGTAACTTTGTATTTTTTTCAAATCTACTACCTGTGAATAGTTTTCCTACCTTTAAAAATAGTACTTTAATGTTAAGATAAGTTTTTTTAAATGGTCCTAATAAATACATAAAATTCTAAATTTAAAATTATGTGATTTGCCGATGTATGCCTACATTAGAATGTAATCTGTGTCAGTTATTAAGAAAATGAAATTATTAGAGTAAAGGTGGGTTTCACAAATTGTTCTCAGTGAAGCTGATTTTTACTACTATATTTAAATAGGTCCATTTCATTTATATTTTCATAGGTTCTGTTAAGCCAGTATCCTAGTTGCTTGAAGCAAATATCAATGCTTTATTGTTTTCGTTTTATCATCAACATATGTTTTTGTCGAATATGACTTTTAAATGTCATGAAACTAAAGTACAATGTAAGGATTACTGAAATTCATTGAAACTTTATCTAAACATAAAAATTGTGTTTAATATAAAGTAAAACATTTATGTGTATAACTTTTGGAAGTATTTAAAAAATATTTTTCAAAATTATGGTTAGCCAAAATGAAAATTCACTGAATCTCAATTTTTATCAATACAGTAGAAACTCGATAATCCAAATTAATTTGGGTCCGGAGTTACCAAACATAATTGTGATTAATAAAGTCAAAATTAAATTAATTCAAATGGGGTCTGGAAATAATAACACAATGAAAAAAATTAGCAGTACAAATTACTTATCCTCTGTTGTCTCTGCTGCTCCAAATAAATCTTCGTCTTAAATTTATCATTGATTTAGGGTCAATACCACAATTTTAATAGTGCTCCGTAAAATCTAATTTTGTAACATTTCCAAAATTTCAGATCATACTTTGTAATTTATTTTTCAAAACTCTTAAGTTATATGATCCACATGTTGATTTTAATTTATTTTTAGGAAAGCAATAATACCCAAAAGTTTTGTCACCCTATAAAAAATTAGATGACCACAATTGAATTAAATCCTTCAGTTTCTATGAGTGTTTAATAACTTTGTGTACATTATATTAAAAAATATAATCATTTAAAAATTTATGTATTCAACTTGGTTTTAAAGTACCTTATTTTCAAATCAAAAGGATATACTGTAGTTATTTAGGCATAACAAATTTTTGCAATCCAGTATAACCATAAGGAATAAAAGGTTATTTGAAAATCTAATCTTTAAGTCCATTGTACACACATTTGTATGGCAAAATATCGTATGACCAAAATGTTTTAGCGATAACTTTACTTTCATACATCATCTGCATGGCATGGATTCTGTCTACTTCCACTACAAATAGAAGGTCCCCATGCCATTCCATGTATAAGAGAATTGCCATTCTATGGTCAAATAGACACTTGTACAAACCAAATTTGTTTGGATATGGTAGCCAATTTTTAGTTGACTTTGCTTGTGTTCCTCCCTAAATTGCTTTCTGTGCTGTCTGTATTTACAAGATAAACAACTACTACTGTACTAAGATAGTAATTTTAGTTACTATTCTAGTGTGTTAACTAAGGCAGAGAATATTGGGCGGAATTCTTTATTTATTGATACAAATAACTGTAGGGCTATAGGAGAAAATAGTAGGTATTTTAGATATTAAACCATGAATGAAACCAGAAATGCATGATCAGAGGTCGGCTGTAATTTGAACAACAATTTTATGGTGAAGGAGTACAAATGAATTTTCAAAGATTCTATATTATTAAATAATTAATACATAGCCTATGTCAACAATTATTTCACTCTAGGCTGTCAATTATTGCTTTAAAAACACATTCTAAATGTCAATAGAAAATAGGGTTTCAGACTAAACTAACTAGACAAGTTTTACATACATGGGATGAACCCCTGATATGGTTTTGCATAGTTAAAAAATTTAATTGTTGGTTTGAAGTTGGTGTTTTATTAATTTTTAAGGGTATGGATTGACAAACATTTGTTGAAATTTTACACTTTTAGTTTGATTTTAAATAACTGAAAACATAGAATATTGTGTACAGTGATTAATTTTTAAATAATGAGTTAGTTAAAGAAACAGAAGTGAGCCATGATAAATCATTTTATTGAAGTTAAAATGTACCTTCATTTATTTAATGATTCAAATTCTCTAATTTAGGTGATTTTATTTAAATTTTTTGTCTTAAATTTGAATTAGTGAATAAGTGCTTTTAAACTAAATGATTAAGCAATAGTTTTTACTGTATATGATTTTTAAACAATTAAAATGTGAAATATTTACTTTAATCCTTTTGATTAAAACGTCTATATATACTTAAAGTAAAGTAAAATTACTGTGTAGATCCTTGTGGTTCTAGTAGGTGTTTGTGCTTTTACTTAGTTTGCAAGGATTTCCTATGATGCTCAATAAATTACAATGTTGACCAAGCATCCTGAGACTAACTACTAATTTTATGTGTATCTGAAAGTAAAAGTCTAAATATTAATTTTGAGTTATTTTCTTCTTTGTAGAAAACTACTGGCATATTTCATGGCTTAAACACTGTTAAATTTTGTTTGTAATAAGCAATGAAATAAACATTTTTAAACTAATGTATTTTTATGTATAAAAAAGTATGTTCAATAATTTGTTTTAAATTATAAGGCTGTAAATTATTTTAGAAGTTGCAATATTAAATCATTGACCATGGTGCATTATGGTTGGTTTTGTTGTCCTGAAAATGTTAAAACTAAAAGGATAGTTCTATTTTTATAAAATCGTTCAGTAGTATTGTATATATTAGCATGTACTTCCCCTTTTAAACAATTTTACTGTATTATTGTAATATGTATTTTGTTGAAAAACTAGATGAACTACGGTAATTACTGTTAAGTACTGGTATTTATTATTGTAATTATTATTTTACTGGTTATTCAGTCCCCTTGAATCAAGGTTATGTTATCATTTCTTAAATATTTTCCAAAGATTTGCTTTTATTTACATAAGATTTTTAATTTTAAAAAATTGTAGCCTTTCTTTTGTTGTGGGGAACTGTATTAAGTAACTGTATGACCAGAGATGGTTAATAAATCATTCGTTTGAATATAAATTGTTTAATATTTTCTCAATCCTGTATATTTTTTCAGTTGTGTATATGAAAAATCAACGAACAAAATATTCCTTCCAGAATTATCAATATTACACAATTAAAAAACATTCCTATAGAAATCAAATGGTTGGCACATTGGTTAAAATAGTAAGTTGGAGAAAATTAATGTTTGTTTAGTGGCATAAAGAAATTATTCAGAATTTGAATTGTACTTGTGTAAATAAATAGCAGTCAACAAATTCATAAGTACCAGCTGACCCATGCGAATATTTCATAAGTTAGGAGTAAGCCTACACTTACCTGATTTAATGCATTGATTTAATTCAGTTAATTACGTTTGTTTATTTACTTTGGTTTATAAAAATATATAGATCTAATGCTTTATGTTGATTTGATTTGCGTGATGGATTACACTTGCATGTAGAATGTAAACAATCTAACTAGAAGCTGTCATGCTAGTTAATTTAACAAAAACATTAATTCTAAGGTATTTGTCTATTTTTTGTCAATAGAGGGTAACATAAGCTTTAAAATGATGTTTGAATCATTAATTTTGATGAAGAAATAATATATAAGGATTGGGGAGAGATTATTAATCCTTATATATTTGTCAAGGGTGTTTTTTTTTTTTCGCTAAGCGATATCTCCCTTCTTTATCAAAATTAATTATGCAAGCATCATTTTAAACCTTATGTTCCCCGCTATTAATAAAAAATAGACAAACGGCTTAAAATTCTTGTTTTTGTTACAAAAATTTATAAAAAAAACTTTTATATTATACGTCATATGGTTCCTAATAAAATGCGCCTATTAACAATCTGTTTAACTAACATGACAGCTGTTAGTTTGATTGTTTACATTCCATAAGCAAGTGTTATAAACTGTTATTTATAAACCAATGTAAATAAATAAACATAATTTACTGAACTAAATCAACGTATTACATCAGGTAGGTACTCCTAACTTGCGAAATATTCGCATGGGTCATCTAGTTAATTGACCGAGCGAAGCGAGGTCTCCTTTTAGCTCGACCGTTCGGCATTTCGTCTGTCTGTCTCACGATTACGGCCAAACGCCTTGACCGATTGTGATGATTTTTTGCATGAATGTTCCTTATTTGTAGGCTGAGCGATGTATATACGTTTTTTTCCTTTTAAACCCCTAAAATAAAAATGGCGGCCGGACCGTTTCTCTCAGTGTGAGCTTTTTTCCAAAGCCAGTTTGTGGCTTAACGGTAAGTCGAATTTAAAAACTTAATAACATTTTGCTATAGTAAAATTCAACTCAGAGTGAGGCGGAAGTTCAAGCCTCCCGAGTGGGAGACTTATTAGCACGGTCGACTGGTTTCCGCTCCACTCCTACCTGAATTTTAGTTTTTTATAGTAGCGTTATGCAAACTTTTTTTTAACAAGAAAATATAAAAATAAATCACATAACGTTGTGTATCGCGGTCGTCAGTTTATTTTGATACCAAATTTGAAGTAAATCGGTAAATGTATGACACCTTCAATAGTTCTTAGTTACATTAAAAGCTATGCCATTTAATTACTCAACATTTACTTCAAATTTGGTATCAAAATAAACAGACGATCGTGATACACAATGTTACGTGATTTATTTTTATATTTTCTTGTTATAAAAAAAGTTTGCATAACACTACTATAAAAAATTAAAATTCAGGTCGGAGTAGAGCGGAAACCAGT
>JAGFPH010012358.1:15937-30524 GCA_018207615.1 Philaenus spumarius | reverse complement strand
ATTTAGGTGTAGTTTTGATTTTTAAGTACACCCATATAGTTGTACTTCGTGTAAAAAGACAATTTTTTGAGAAAATCTAATTTAAAAGTTGAACATTTTTAACATAGGGTCTTATAGGTTGCCATGTTGGTTACAAAATAAAATAACAACGAAATAGTAAATAAAGCGATCAAAACAGCTGTTTATAAACAAGCCAATTTATACTAAAATCAGCTGTTCATTGGATAGTTTTTAATTATGGTTAAAAAAACAAGCTAATTTATACTGTTTTAGCACGTTGGAATTAGAATAAATTGGACCTGATTTAACAATTTTTCTTGTCAAAAAAAGGTAAACTTGGCAAAGATGGATAAATTCTAATAGTCAATTTTGTAATATAGGCCTGGCTCATTTCTGAAACATAGTATTGAGTTAATCCTGCAATAATTTTTACTATATTTAGGCCTGGTTTCAAAACTTTAGTTGACAGAAGATAGTAGAACTAGGACTAAAATCGTAATAAAAGCCTCTCGTGTTTCTAAAGCATGAATTTGAGGTTATAATTAATTACTGTTAATATATTTAAACCTGGTTTCATAATTGTACAAACCTATGTACAAACGAGCCAAAGATTAACGAGATTCTTTAGCGAATTTTACAACTGCGAGCGAAGCAAAGCAGCCATCTGAGGCGGGGTTGGGACGAGTAGCGTCCAAGGGGCAGAGCTCCTAGTTACTTTAAATGAGCAATTCTTGTACCTATCTTTATATCTATCTATCTTTGTATCTGTCGCGGATCTCGAAAACGGCTCTAACGAATTTAAAGAAATTTTGTATTTAGGTGTAGTTTTGATTTTTAAGTACACCCATACCGGTATAGTAGTATTTCGTGTAAGAACGCAATTTTTGATAAAATCCAATTTAAAAGTTGAAAAATTTTAACATAGGGTCTTATGGGTTGCCATGTGGTTACAAAATAACAAGGAAATAGTAAATAAAGCGATAAAAACAGCTGTTTAAAAACAAGCCAATTTATACTGTCTTATCAGCTGTTCATTGAATACTGTTAAAAACAAGCTAATTTATACTGTTTTAGCACGTTGGAATTAAAATAAATTGGGCCTAATTTAACAATTTATTTTCTAAAAACAAAGGTAAACTTGGCAAAGATGCATATATTTCAATAGTCAATTTTGAAATATAGGCCAGGCTCATTTCTGAAACATAGTATTGAGGTTATGTTAATCCTATAATAATTTTTACTATATTTAGGCCTGGTTTCAAAACTTTAGTTGACAGAAGATAGTAGAACTAGGACTAAAATCGTAATGAAAGCCTCTCACGTTTCTAAAGCATGTATTTGAGGTTATATTTAATCTTGCAATTACTGTTAATATATTTAAACCTGGTTTCATAATTTTAGTTGACAGAAGATTAAAGAGATTCTTTAGCGAATTTTCCAACTGCGAGCGAAGCGTCCAGGGGCAGAGCCCCTAGTCATACTAAAATGTAAACAATCAATATATATATATTTGTTATTATTACAAATATACCACATTGTATTTATTTGTTTAGATCAGATTTTAACTTAAAACAAAATCAAATTGCTTGAACATATCCATAAATTGTGTTTAGATGCTTTCATAACAAAAACAATAGGCTTTTGAAAAATTATTTCTTATTTAGTCTTTTAAAACCTTACGATTATAATAGCAAAACATTTTTTGTAGTAAAACAATACTAACTCAAACACCCACATAATATTATGTGATACACTTAAATAAGAAACCACTATTATAAACTTCTGCGACTGTGATTTTCTAAATGTGACAAGCCAGACACAGTTACAGATATTTTTTGTCACTGTCACAGATATTTTCATTGCTACAAGTTCACGGTTACGCATACTGTTTGCCCTCTATTCTGATTGGTTCTCCGATGTTTCTGGACTGTTTGAAATCCCGTGTTTATTTGTATTTAGTATTAAATTTAATTATAAGATGATAGCTGGGATCATCTTAAATGTTTCATCAATTAGTTCTATTTGAAAAAAGCTAGCTAAGAAAAACTTCCCGATTCTAAAAACAATAATTCCAGTGGACAATAATGTTTAATAGGCTAAACTTTGTTGTCTCTCCTAGGTAACATTATTTCCCCTCTGGCCCTTCTACAAAAGTTTGCCCATCACTTGTATAGGCTATATACGTTCACAATATGCTTTTAATGGCTATGCTACATTTGAATTCGATATATTGCAAATTGACCAAATTAGACCTACACTTATGGACATTTTCTATGAACAAAACGCACATTTATTCTTCAATATCGCAGATTTTGTCAATTTATGAGATAACGCCTTCAAACTATACATAGAAGAAGTTAAACTCATGATTTTAATTTCGATAACGAGTTTAAAATATAGTCTATGTATTGAAAATCGGTCAAACTAAAGCAGCCCGTTATAACTATTTCTCTTAACTTGAGAAATGAATTTGAAAGTCATTATCTTGTAAATTAACAAAACCATAGCTATTTAAGTTGTGAATGTGCATTATGTTTGAAAACAATAACCATCCTGAGAGCTTTAACGCAAAATCAAAATTAAATATTTTTTTAAACCTGGCAATGGAAAGTGATAACAAGGTATATTAATTTTAAAGCATTTTTTACAGTTTAAAATTCAGCATCAAAATGGTATTTACTGTTTATGCATGCACTAAATATCACTGATTAAATAATAAATTTTCCAAAAAATAATCCAGAATAAAACATAGGTTAAGGTGAATAAATAATTGGCATCACCTCCTTACCGAATATGAACATCACCTCCATAAGCGTAGCACATTTAGTTTGGCCGATTTTCTGTTTTCGTTATTAGTTATACGACTAGGCCTTCCTTTTAATACTTAGAGCTGATATTTAGTTTAGGTCGACGAAAATTGCAGGTGAACTTACTCGAAAACGTTTATTAATGAAATTGAGTACTACAAATGCGTATGAATACCTACATCAAAAATAATATTACAAAACGAAAGACGTTCATGTAAGTTAATATTTGTTACATTCCTTAAATTACTTGTATAAAAAACCACATAGGTAATCAAAACTATCTAATTTGCAAACTGCTAAAACTAACTCTTTTTGTTTGTTCACTACCTTAAAATTGGTCTTAGAAATAAGATAAAGTTATTTATAAATCCAGCAAAGTGGAATAATTACATAAAAAATAATATTAATTAAAAAATAAGTTCTACAGAAAGGCGGCTATAGTAAAAATAATTATCTAATCAAAGATTCATATTTATTTATTATATATCTGATATATTTCTCAAAGCAGATTTAAATGTCTGATAAGATAGTCACATGTTGTTGTTAAAAATAAATAATATTATTGAAATATTTGGATTATAAAATAACAAGTGAAGTAGGCCTAAGTAATGTGTATTTTATTTACAAAAAACTATTTGTTGCTTATCAAAGATGTTAAAAATAAACGAATAAACATTGTATATACATTAATAATAACACAAATTTATAATTTATATCCATTTAGTTTAGATATAAATGCAAAGAACTTGACTAACAACTCGGACGTCTTTCTTTATTTGGCTGAGTGTAGTTGTGAACCGGGCGTTGCATTAGTTTGTTTACACTTTTGGACTGATTGAGCCGAACGCTAGTTTGGGCTGATTGACCCGTGCGTTGTATTCGGTTGCTTAGACTTTGGACCAATTGAACCGCTTATTTTAATAAAGGTTCAATTGGTCCAAAGCTCAACTAACCCAAACCTTTTAATTTTATTTATTTCTTTGGACTGGTTGATCCCTCGCCGTGTTTGGGCTGATTGATCTGTGGACTGGTTGAACTCTTCCCCTATTAACTTAGTTGTTATAAAACTTACCTTGAATGCATAATTATAACCATTCCAACTGTTAAATTCAAATTCAACAGAATTAACAGTATAATAGCTTCCAGAGTGCAGAGATGAGTGTGTTTTTTCTTCTTGTTTTTGTCCAGTAATATTTGTATGTCTCAATTTAAAACCACACAAATATTTCATGCGATCACAAGCAGACGTTTATTGACTGTTTTCGTTTTCAATAAAATCGTTACCCTTAAACGGAAAATTACCGTTATTTCGACTAAGGATACAATCAAAAAACTGACGTGTTACAAAAAACGTCAAAAATTAACCACTAACCGTTTTCCAACTTTATATCCCACTATGCGACGTTTTTTCAACGTAAATTACAATCGAAAAACCGACGTGTTAAAAAAGACGTAAAATAATTAACGAATAACCGTTAATTTACCATCTATCCCATTAAACGACGTCTTTTTTTCGTATGTGTGCTACGTGGGTATCTATATTTAATTAAGAATCAATAATTCAATTAAATTATAATAATGATGTAATTGTTATCTCTTTTTACAACTTCTTACGTAATTGTAATTGCAAATTAAAACGATACATTATTTAAAGTCTTGTGCTATAATTAGTAGCCTACATGTTTAATCATACGAAAAACATCCTGGTTTTAGCAATCATCCTGTTAATTGATAAACCCTCTTGTTTTTAGAGTTGTAATAATTCCATTTGCCTCTTAAATTATACCTTTAAGTATCACTGCACTCAATTATAAACATATTCTTAAATGCTGTTTTGCTCCATTTTCTATTTTTGTTTAAAAATTCTGTTCTATTATTAACTTTTTTTTTTTATAAACGTGTAATAATATGTAAAATATAAATAATATTTCAGGAAAAACTAATTCTCCCTTCTGATGGAAAATTTATTAAGTTTTATTTTTTTATAAAGAAAATTGTATTTAATATAGGCCTAGTACTTGCAAAAAACCATTGCATTTAATTTCAGAAAACATGTTTTTTTTGTTATTACATGTTTAAGAAAATAAAATAGAAAAAAGTACTTCTACTTAAGACTATTGGGGAGTTATAATTATTGCATATAGTACATGTGCAGCACTAAAATCAACTAATTACATATTACAGTTCACAAAATGAGATTATTAGTTACATCAACGTTAAGGTACTGATTGTATTACAAAGACATTATTTTATACTCATATTATTTAATTAACACTAAGTAAGATAACCAAAATTAAAAAAAGGTTTCCAACGAATTAAGTTATTCAGTTCTCATTCATTACCAATTCATTGCTCAGTACCTTGCGCTAATCACTTTCCTTGTAATTTAATCATGAAGTTCAAAGGGGAACAGTAATATATTATTCATCAACAATTCAACTTTCTTACAAGGATTATATTTGGCAATTACAAATAATGGCAATAGCGGTTTTGTAAATCATTGTTAAGGATTTTAGAAACGTATAATATTATATTGGTTTTAAATTGTGTATATTCAATAAGTGTTTTTAATGAAAATCATGTTAAAGCGACTGTACGTCAGAACGTCGTACGTATGTGAGTAACAATATACAGTAATATAGCACATTCGAATGCTACTGTAATATAAGTATAATTTTAAATACATATTATTATAAATTATGTCAATTGTTTAGCAGATGTCAGCAATAAAGCAAACTTCAGACACATAACATCTGATTTCGCTCATCAGCTTTAATACTTTAACAAAACTTATCCTACGGTATAGTTTTGGTGTAATGTTTACAACTGCAATCATTCAATATATAGTTACACGTATAAATTACTACATATTCTATATTGACGACCAATTTATGATTTATTTCCACTTTTAGAGAGGTTTCTTACCGATAGTATTTTTTAACAAGAAGTTGTTGTTTTTTTAGGTAATCATCATTTCCACAGTATAATTTATTACTTACTTAAGACTGCGTCATACTACAAACTGTCAAATATCACATAAAATTTCCCCACATCTTAATTAAGCTTTAAAATGGTATACTAGAAGTGACCTTTCCCTATACGCCTAAGGGGCGGCAATGGGTGTTAAACATAATGCGAATTTGAGAAATCACTGTTCAAATTATTCATTCCACTAGACACACTAAAAGTCACCTGCTCCATAAAAGACACTCTCTTTTTATTTTTTTATTATCTTCTTCCTCCATCTGGGCCCTTTTTAATATCTTTTTGTATTTTCAGTGTCCCTTACTTTCTTCAACTTTAGACGATGGATGTCCTTTTTCCGGCTGAGAGAAACCGGATTCCTACCTGGTGAAATTCCAGTCTTTGCAAAGAGATTTACCATTGTAATTAAATGCCCTTCATTATACAAGCACACACCCTCTGCTACTAAGGTCTCACCCTTTCTTTTGGCTGTAAAAATAATCTTAAAGCATTTACTCCATATTACCCCATGCAGAGACTCATTCGCATTCTGAGTTTTTCCGGAGGCTCAACGTTTCAATAACTCATCATTCGATAAACGTTCATGTAGGGGCAAAATATGATGGTAAACTGTATCATTGATTGGTGTTTTTATACAGTCTGTGTGTTTTCTTGGTGGAACATTGTTTGCAATGTCTCTTTGGTAGAATCAACTACATAGACTGAAAAGTCGAATGTCGTACGAAATCGTAGAGCGCAATATTCTCAATTTTAATAAAAAAATACTTGGAAAAATTGTCCGAAAGACATTTGTATACAACTTTGTATACATGTTTAGAACTAAATTTTCAAAAAAAAAAAATATATTACTTTTGAAAAATGTCAAAAAATTAAGAAAAATGGCCCATAAATAGAGGCATATCATCTTAACGTTTATAACAACATAACACAAAACAATTACATTATTGAAATAATAATTGTGTTTTTATGTACATCTTATATTTTTGTTAATAATATAAATACTAATTGCTTGTATATGATCACATATTTGCAAACTGTCAGCTTATTCATATTTTTAAAATAATGAAACTAATACATTTTATAACATACATTTTATGTTCAACTAAAGTCCTTTTTTATTTTTTCATTTGATGGAACAATCATGCCTCAATATTTGATTTCGGAGATCATGCCTCCTTTTTCAAGTCGAGTACAAACATGTATGCAATTATTCGCTATTATCTTTTTCAACCGCTAAATCTACTGGTAAATCAGAGTTTTAGCTGGACGTTGCAAATCACCCAGATACGTCTTTATGCGAATCCATAGCTCGGGATAGTTTTAAATATTTTCTTAAAATTTGTTAATGAGTTCAAAATTTAAGTTCTTCAGCTTTAAGGAAAGAATACATTAATATTTACTGCTTTTAGTGGTTTTTCACATTTTCACCCCTTAGCACCACGTAACAAAATGTAAAATTGCTTTATTTTTTTATGTATCTTGTAAGAAATAGAATGTACAAAACTTCCTCTCTCTAGCGTTATTGAAAGTATACAAATGTATATATATATTGTTTTTAGCGGTTATCACATTTTCACCTTTTAGCAGCACGTTCAAAAATTTAAAAATAGTTTAGGCCTATTTTTATATCTTGTAAGAAACAATCATACATAAACGAAAGTAAAAATACGTATAGAAAAAAATCTAATGTTTCACTTGTAACTAAGCACAATAATATTGACAAAGAAAACTAGGTTATGTACATCAACTAGGTTATGTAACATACAATATTTTTTTGTTTTAGGGGTTGTTTTAACCTTTAAAGGCCAAATATTTTCAAAACCTTTCTTAGGGCGCCATTAGCGCCTTTGAGGAATATGTGTACCAAATTTTACGTTCCTAGGCGGGATTAAGTTAATATTTATAGTTTTAGAGGTTGTTACTACAATTTTCACCCCTTAGCAGAACGTAACAAAATATAAACATGGATTATATTTTATATGTACCTTGTAAGACATAAATGAAAAAAGTCTGCTCTCTAGCTTTAAGAGTAGTATACAAATTATTATTTATTGTTTTTGGGGTTGTTACTTGTTTCAGCATTCTATTTTTTCCGATTTAAATGTATAATTAATGTTTTTTGAATGGCTGTTAGCAAAGAGCCAACTTAAATCTAAGAATCTAAGTCAAAACAAGGGTACAGTTATGCGAGTGCGAGACATTGAGATAACCTCAGCGTATGTAAAATAATTTCGAATGTAAAAAAATCAATGATTGCGTCGACATTACTACTATTTCACCACTTAGCAAAACGTGACAAATGTAAAACTGGTATATATTTTATATGTATTTTGTAAGAAATAAATTGACAAATTATTATCTCTCTAACTTTAAGGAAAGTATAAAAATGTATATTTATTGTTTTTAATGGTTTTTGTCACATTTTCACCCTTAGCAGCACATAAAAAAAAGTAAACCTGGTAATTTTTGTATGTATCTTGTAAAAAATAAATGTACAAAACTTCAGCTTTCTTGCAGTATAATAAACAATAATTATAATTTTAGGGGTTCTTTCAACCCTTAAAGGCAACATATATTAAAATCCTTTCTTAGTGCGCCCCTAGGGCCTATGATGAATATGTGTACCAATTTTTACGTTCCTCGGCGGCATTTAATTAATATTTATAGTTTTTTGGATTGTTACTAGGTTTTAACCCTTAGCAGAACATGGCAAAATATAAAACTGGATTATATTTTATATGTATCTTGTAAGACATAATGTAACAACATTTCAGCTCTCTATCTTTAAGGAAAGTATAAGCATTAATATTTATAGTTTTAGGGGATGTTACTACATTTTCACCCCTTAGCAGAACGTGACAAAAAGTAAAACTGGTTTATTTTCTATATGTATCTTTTAAGAAATAAATGTAAAAAACTTCAGATTTTTAGCTTTAATGAAAGTAGAACAAAACATATTTTTTGTTTTAGGGGTGGTTTCAACAATTAAATTCGAAATATTGTCTTAGTCCGCCTCTAGCGCCTAAGAGCAATACCTGTACCAAATTTCACGTTCTTAGGCGGTAGGGTTTTTGAGATGGACAATAAACAATATTTATGATTTAACGGGCTGTTTCAACCCTTAAAGGCCAAATATTTTAAAATCATTTCTTAGTGCGTCTCTAGACATATGAGCAATATGTGTACCAAAGTTCACGTTCCTAGTGGGTATGGTTTTTGAGATACTGTGATCAATCAGTGAGTGAGTGAGTGAATGAGTGAGTGGGTGGGTTTATATATATATATATAGAGAGAGAGAGAGAGAGATTATTTTTAATAAGAGAAAGTACCGTGATAAAATAAATAAATAAATAATCTGAAATGTTTATTTAGGCCTATATAAATCGGTGAGATCAGAAACCACATGTAATTTTTTCCAAAATTGAGTTAACAATGTAAAATCATAATACAATGGCATATCTATATTGAGAGAAAAATACACTTCAGATTTATTCTTGCCTGTGAAATACTGCTATCTAAATTTGAATGAGGGCAGTAACCACACGAGTCTTTGACTTAAGTTATTTCTACACTTAAACTTAAGAGCGCACCACTGTTGTCAACTAAACACTAACCTAGTACTAACAGCTGTTTATATTGTTCTTAGTAGGCCTGATGTTTAATGTTGTTTCAATCTGTAGAAAATTGGGTTAGTGAAATTTGTTTACTAATTTACTGCAGTTTATTTTATTAAAATGAGTAGTGATAGTGAAAGAGATTTTGTCATAAATAAATCAAGAAAACATCAGAGGAATCCATTCCAACACAAGATAAATGATATACGTAATTCTAGGGTTAAAGGTGTTCCTTTTAAAAACTCGAAAAGTAATGCAATTGAAGCTCGAAAAACAGGATCTGATTTTAGTTGTCGAATCAATTAATTGTTTCAGTAAGTTTGATTTTGATGATAAACTTATTATTATAAATCGATTTAACATGTTAGGCAACAAGAATGAACAAGTTATTTTCTTGCAACAACTCATTAAAAAATCTAATTTCAAATAACATTATCATATTAACGAAAAACCAAAAGACAGGAAATGTATTTTCATGCATCATGTTATGAATTTTTTGTTTTTGGTTTAACGTCCTGCTGTTTTGCACTTAAGGCTAATGAAGACGTGACCTACAGTTTTACGTGGAATCCGAACCACAGCCAACGATGTCTGTTAAGAAAACGATTAGAAATTTATTCGTGGTCAATGGGAATTGAACCCGGAATTTTTTTCCATTGATGGTTGCCATGACGATTGTTAAAGCTTTGACGCCTTAACAACCACGGCCATCGTGGCTCATGTTATGAAAGGAAGGGATAGAATTACAGTATGTAAAAAGGGATTCACAACTCTGCATGGTATTTCAGAAAATCGTGTCCGACGCCTTTGTAAACTCTTGTCATTAGGTAAAAGTCCGTGCGATAAAAGAGGTACAAATCCCCAAAAAAATGTCATGCCAGGTAATATTTGTGAGCTAATTCATACTCACATTATTTCATTTCCAAAAAAAATTTAACCTACTATGGTAGAAAACAACTTACATCAAGTTAGATGTGAAAACTAGATATTCTATATTCAAAACAGTTTATCCTTAAGCAACAAGAGTAAAGTATGAGTTCTATATTTAAAATATTTTAATGAAAATTTCAACTATAGGTTTGGTAGACTTCAGGTGGATATAGTATTAAATGTGAAAAATTTACTATCAAATTAAAAAGCAACAGTTTAGACGATTTTGTTAAAAGAGTTGCAGCCGCTAAACAAATTGTCCACAAAAGACGGGCTAACAAATTTTATTCTAAGATAGCTGAAATTACTGATTTATGTAAGAATAATAACGACTGTGTTGGCTTAAATTTTGACTCTATGCAGAATCTACCAATGTCTAACATTCCTGTTCAGGATATATTTTATTTAAGACAGCTATGACTGAACTGTTTTGGAATATTCAATATAAATACCGGAAAATGTCAGAAGCATCTGTATCACGAAGGGCAAGCCAAAAAAGGAGTCAATGAAATCTGTTCAATCTGATAATGAAAATATTAGTCTTAATTAAATTAGCTTGTTTGATTTAAATACTATAACTTTAATAATTTTAGACTACCTTTTAGTTTTAAATAACATATTTTGCTTAAGTGGAGATAACAATAAATGTATGTTGACTGAATGTAAATTTAAAACCAATATGAACATTACGAAACATATTATTAGAGCTACATAAATAAAAAACACCAAACCTAACACTTTAGTGTTTTTAATGTATATAAATTCATGTATTCCACAACATATTAAAAAGATGTACCTTTTTAATGTTGGCTGTAATGGCCAGAACAAAAATCACACAATAATAAGATTTCTACTTGGTCTCATAGAAACTGGCCGTTTTGACAAAATAGAGCATTTTTATCCAATATGGGGTCACTCTTATTTACATAACAACAGGCACTTTGGCAATATTGAACGTAAAATAAGAAAATATGACAGAATTTATTCACCAGACCAATAAAAATACTTCACTGTAGATAGTAGCCCCAAGTTTGACGTTCAAATAGTCCAAACACAAAATATAATACATTTCAACCATTGGTGGCCGTTTTTTTACACAAAATCCTGTCTTTCAGCAGATTAATAAGGAAAAGCTGTTCCAAAATAACAGAAAATAACGTTTGCTTTGACACAGTACATGTTCTTCTCTTATGACAAGTTAGCTAAAGGAACAGTCGTTACAAAGGATTATATCGATGGGATGACCTCACACAAATTTAGATTCCTACCAGAATCCAGTCATGTAGTGCTACCAACTAACATAGCATACCTAGATGGAAAAACCCCCATCAAAAGAAATAAACTTGAAGACCTTCGAAAACTATTGCCACACATACAGATGTCCACAAAGCATTCTGGGAAGCAATATGTCTGTAGCCAGAAGATGATAACGATGTTGACGAAGTTAAAAATGAAATATATTAAAGAAGACCCATTATCAAAATGATAAAAGTTTGTTATTGGGTTTTATATTATTATTATTATTAAAACAAGTTACATACTTTTTTCGCAGATCAAAAATTAAATGTAACATATTTTTAACATTTTCTTTCATGATTTAAAGCCACATAATATTTTATAAAATCTTTAACAAAATACTTTATAATGGGGTGCCGTCAAACACTCGATGATCCATTTACTAGATGTGGCAAACACTAGATACTTGATATCACAGTGGGAGGAGCCAATTTGGAGGAGGCATTAAACTCGTCTGTGACACACCTCCGGCATGTAATGAAATAGAAGACACTCGGTTAAATGACAATATATTTTAAACTACTGAATGGATTTTTAACATTAAGACAGATTTAAATCCACAATATATTTCTCTATCAAATGTCAGAGTTAGGCCTAAAAATAAAAAGTTTAAGGTTGTTTTTAACAGCTAGGCCTATCAAAGTGTCAACATTATAACGTAACACTAAACAGGGCTTTAACCCAAAATCATTATATCTTATGAATTATTCAATGGATTTTTATTTAAAAAAATCTAAAACCTCAACAAAATTCTCTATAGACCCCTACAATATAATAGTTAGGCCTAAATGTAGACCTAATAATTTTAAATATGTAAATAGTTCAATTGAAATGTAAGTTACTAAAACATTAAATACTGTATTATTCTAGTTGTTAAATTTTGCTTAATAATCCTACTAATAATCCTACTATACTACTTCCTACTAATATTATAAACTAGCTGTTGTACCCGTGGCTTCGCACACGGTCCAAAGTTTCGCCGCATAGTAATTAATGTTTATTGTTTTTTGTTATTACATTTTCACCCCGATCCAGCTTTGCACGGATAGACAAATCAAAGTTAAATATTAGCAACAAAAACATATCGATAAATATAGTACACTATGTGTTTCTTATGGGGATTTTTAGTAACTTTGACCCTCCAAACCACCCTAAAATTTAGAATTTTTTGGAAACCTTTCTTAGGGAGCACCTAGGGCTCTAGAGGAAGCTACATAACAAATTTCATTCCAATCCGTTTTGTGTTTTTTTTTCTAGTAACTTTGACCCCCCCCCCCCCAAAAAAAAACCCCTAAAATTTCCAATTTTTGGAAAACCTTTCTTAGCGAACACCTAGGGCCCGAGAGGAAGCTACTTAGGTACCAAATTTTATTGCAACCCGTTCGGTAGTTTTTGAGAAATCATGATGAGTGAGTCAGTCAGTCAGTGAGTGGTATTTGGTTTTATATATAATATATAGATTTGAACTGGTTAAGAATGCCTGTAAATAAATACTTGTGCATTTAAAATACATACCGGTAGCTCAGGTGATGGAGGATGTTCAATATGTTAATGGATGTTTACCTTATCCTTAACACATTCACTGCTAAGCAAGTTTAATATTTTATATGCTATGAGCTGACCTTTTATTTTTTATATTTATAGTCTAAATTAGTAGAAATCATTTATTTTTTATTTTTGAACCTTTCTACGTAATAATCAATAGAATATTTTAAAGCGGACGCACATGTTCGTCCATAGCACTAGGCTTAAATTTGCTAGAAAACTGTATAAGACGGAAACAGTTTCATGCGACAGTTATGAGTGATGGATTTTAAGGTTATCCATGACTAAACCATATTCTATGTTAAAACCTTTTTTATTAAAAACTTTACATTAAAATATTTTAGGATTGCCCATGGATAAATCATACTCTATGAAAAAACCTTTATTATTCAATTTGTACATTGAAATATTTTAAATACAATTGACTGTTTAACATACAACAAAATTACACGTGTGACTGTTTATGTAGGATTACGCATGTATAAATCGTAATCTATGATAAAACCTTTATTATTAATTCTTTTTACATTTTAATAGTTTACAACATAACCTAGAAATACTGAAATCGGCCTAGGCCAATGTTAAACGATTGTTATTGAAGACAAAGAAGGCATTTAGTTGTCAGAAATTCATAATTTAAAAAATGCTATTTAAAAAGTAATAACTTTATGTAGGCATACATTAATATGTTGATGAGATTTTTAACTTGGTAAATGTGTAGGCCTACAATTATAAAGATTATTTAGATATGATTTTATATATGGGATAACTGTAGGCATATTTGTGATATTTTTGTTATTTATCCTTATATTATATTTTTTATCAAAATACCAAACTCTATCAAATTATAGGCATATTGTAGCTGTTGTACCCGTTATTCGCACGGGAATAATTCATGGTGTAAGCAGGAGTATAATGCAATCAGTCTGATGGTAAATGTTGCCAAATTGTAACAAATGGAGGTAAAAATGTATATATTTAGGTGTCACTTAAAGAGTGGTCGAGAATTGTCAAAAACCTCTGACGAATAAAGTGTTTTTTCATTAAAAAACATGTTTTGACTCGTCACTCACTTATTTTACCCAATGTGTAGAAGTCAAAATTCGACTTGGGGGGAGAGCCCCCAGGGACATATACACTTTACCGTTGTATAACCCATATCTGGCAAAGATGGTGTGTGCTAAAGAGGGGTCGAGAATCGTCAAAAACGCCCAACACACTGTTTTCGAGATATTGATGATTTTTGTGAAAAAACAATACGCTTATAAATACTATCGTTGCATCTGTTTGGTTGGTCACAGTTAGTCTAGAGACCATGATCAGTGCTCACTTACTACACCCAACAAAATGAATGAGCTCCCGAAGTTTCTGCAAATCGTCGTGAATCACCCTGTCTATATAATATGTTTA
>JAGFPH010012357.1:16224-30532 GCA_018207615.1 Philaenus spumarius | reverse complement strand
TAAGTGCTGATAAGAAAGGGTTTAAAAAAATTCAAAATTTTAGGGGGTTTTGGGGTAGATCAAAGTAATTAAATTACGATTTCTCTAAAACTATTGAACGGATTGGAATAAAATGTGGTATGTAGCTTCCTCTAGGGCCATAGGGGCTCACTAAGAAAGGTTTTCAAAAAATTCGAAATTTTAGGGGGGTTTGGGGGTGTTCAAAGTTACTAAATCACGATTTCTCTAACACTACTGAACGGATTGTAATGAAACTTGGTATGTAGCTTCCTCTAGGGCCATAGTGGCTCACTTAGAAAGGTTTTCAAAAAAATTCTAAATTATAGTGGGTTAAGGGGGGGGGTTCAGGGGGGTCAATGTTGCTAAACCACGATTTCCCTAAAACTAATGAACGGATTGGAGTTAAATTTGGTATATAGCTTCCCCTAGGGCCGTAGGTGCTGATAAGAAAGGGTTTTAAAAAATTCGAAATTTTAGGGGGGTTTGGGGGGGTCAAAGTTACTAAATCACGATTTCTCTAAAACTACTGAACGGATTCGAATAAAATTTAGTATGTAGCTTCCTCTAGTTCCATAGTGGCTCACTTAGAGAGGTTTTAACAAAATTTGAAATTTTATTGGTTTTTAAGGGGGATCAATATTACTAAATCCCGATTTCTCTAAAACTACTGAACGGATTGGAATTAAATTTGGTATGTAGCTTCCTCTAGGGCCGTAGGTGCTCGCTAAGAAAGGGTTTAAAAAGATATAAATTTTATGGGAGGTTTGGGGCGGGAGTAAGTTACTAAAACTCCCCATAAGAAATACATAGTGTAATTTATATTCATTGATATAATATATTTTTTCTTAATATACATTTAACTTTGATTTGTCTATCCGTGCAAAGCCGGATCGGGCTACCTAGTATAATAATATAATATGGATGTGTGTTACATGCATCTAATATTTTCTATGGTAACATTTTCCTACTCTTGCAATTGTAAATAACCATCTCCTATGCTACTCTTGGGAAGGTATAAAGTTTCAACTGGGAGAAAATATGTGGCAGTTATCTGGTACCGTTTATTTCTTTTAATATATTTATACACTAGAGGGCTCCGAACCCTGCTCGCTTCACTCGCCAACCCCTGTGGTAAAACAAACGCAAACAGATTACCACTTATGAAACAAAGTTGTCAATCATGGGAAGTGATAAGTATAACAGTATTTCTATTGTAAATGGGCTGTTACTCCTCAGTTCATCCATTAGACGTAACTATTTAAATTGCGTGTGTTATTTATTTTATTTCCTATAAAACCATTCAAATTAATTAAAGTGCCAAATTGTCAGTTCTCTAGCTTTGGAAAGTATGACAATCAATATTTTTTATAGGGGTTACTATAATAATAATAATAACAATAATTACAGTGCTTTATTTTACAAATTTCATAAATTTACGTAAATATACATTTTTTAATAACACTAAGTAGCAATGGTCTTTACTGACCGTCTGCCAGGTTGGTAAAAGTTTTCTTTATTAATTCATTATTATTTCTTTTAAGCGAAAAACTATTTTAAACTCTAATAAACTATATGTTATACTATTTTCTAAACTACATATTAAATTTATATAAACCAAGATATAGAATTTATTGTACTGCATACATGCATCGTACTTACACCTTAACACAATCATACTTACATATTTACATTCATACCTACAGCAAAAACCACTCAGCCTACTAGAAAATATATTATATTCATACACAACTTACTCAATTTCCCCTTACATATGTCTTATTTTAATAATTGAATTCTTTAATTAACCCCCATCTATATTGGCATGCTTTTTGGGCATATTTCGCCAAACAGGCCCAATCACTTCCATTTAAACATTGATTGAATTCCTCCCTGGACAATAAAACACTTCCAAAACAAAATCTTCGTATTTCCTTCAAAATATTACAGCGCGCCACGAAGTGGAAATCGTCCTCTTTTTCTAGTAAATTGCACAACGAGCAATTGCAATCCCCCCCCCCCAGCCCACAGTCTGTCATTTAAGAACAATAATTCCCCCCTACATTTCATAACCCATTTTATTGTTGAAATATTTATAAAGTCGCTTACATACGTTTTAGTACCTAAATTTAGATCTAGTGTTTTGTAAATAGGATGGCAACAGCTGCTCATGGCAGCAAACAAACTATCTTGTTTACTGCGATAACGGACCGCCTCGACAACCGCTAACATCTGACCCTTAAACTTCCTACATCAGATATTCCTTTATCAAAAGTCATGTTGTATTCGTCTGATAATATTTGTCATTCCTGAAACCAAAACAAATTCCTATCTATGGCCTCTTTTGCGAAATAGTTTGGTAGTCGCTCTCCCGGCATGCCTAACGCCCTCATTATATAATCTATATGCAACTTAAAAGTGTAGGAAAACAAACTGTCTAGGCCGAGTTCCAGATGTAAAACATAATTTGGGGTGTTGTCGGGTAATTGAAATGCACGTTTAATAAAAAACCGTAAAAGTTGTTCTACTTGGTAATACTGTTTATAGCCCCAAACTTGTGCTGCGTAACATATCAGCGATCTCTGCACCGCATTAAAACATGACCATTTTGCCGATAGAGGTACATGCTTATTTGCTATAAAAATGTTCCAAACACTACTAATTGTAGCCTTAGCGGCTGTTAGTTTTTGCTCCAAATGTGGTTGCAAGGACAAAGCTGGTGTTGAAGTAATTCCCAAATACTTGTACTTGTTTAAGCATTCTATCTCGGACCCATTGTAAACCCATCGTTCTGTCGCCCCCAATTTCCCTCCTCTACTGAAGATCATTATTTTAGATTTTTCCAAGTTAACCTTTAGGTTCCAAGTTTCACGATATTTCTGCAAATTATTAATCATTTCCTGGAGGCCCAGTGGCGTAGATGATACTAACACGATATCATCTGCGTAAAGGAGCATTCGTACACGACGGTTTCCAAATAGACACCCCCCACCCACAACTTCCTGGAGATCGTTAATAAACAAGGAAAAGAGCAATGGACTAAGAAGACACCCCTGCCTCAATCCCTTCCGTGTTTCAAAATTCTCCGAGATTCCGTTTCCACACCAAACTCCTGACGAAGTACTATTATAGATATTCTTTAGAACATTTAAAACTTTAGACGAAACCCCGATACCAGATAGTTTATAAAACAAAGCCACTCTATCGATCGTATCGAAAGCGGCCGAGAAATCTACAAAAAACTATATAATTTTCCTTTATTTTCCAATAATTTTAAATTTACCATACTCATTAAATTAAAAATGTTGTCTATGGTCGAATACCCCTTCCTAAAACCTGCTTGAAACTCACTTAATATGTCGTGTTCCCTTTCCCACCGCACTAGCCGATCTAAAATAACCCCACTGAATAGTTTAGCGATCGCATCCATAAATGAAATACCCCGGTAATTATTTACGTTATCAATGTCCCCTACCTTATGTAGAGGATAGATGATGGGTTTTTTAAAAGAGTTAGGTTCACTACTTGTTTTAAAAATTGTATTAAAAGTAATCATGAACTGATTCAAAAACCTGTCCGAGCTATTTAAAAATAAACTAGTATGGCACTCTATCCAACCCGGGTGCTTTATTACTTTTCGCCTTATTAAGTACGCGCTTGATTTCTCCGAAAGTAATTTCTGAATCCAGCAGTGCGTTTTCAATAAAAGGTTCGGCCCAAAGTATAGGTGCAGAGGCAACTGGAGGGTCTAATAGTGATGCAAAATGGTTTACCCACTCTTCGACCTTTATTGCCGCTCCCACGTGAGTTTCTTTTATCTTAAAACTATTAATTGATTCCCATAGCCATTTCATATCTTTTACCTGTTCAAATTTAGATACGGTCCATTTATTTATTTCTCTGCGTTTAAACCTACATAAATCTTTGAACGCCTTATTGTACACTAAGTACAATTGTTTACAATAATTATTATTCAATTTTCTGTAGATGTTTAGTAGTCTGAAAACACGTTTCCTTGTTATTTCACAATCCTTATCGAACCAAGGTTGTTTTGGCATAAATAATTTCGGTTTAGAAACAAAACCAATTTTTTTATAAGCTGCGTTTTTAACACAAGTTATTAGGTCATCTACTAAGTTTTGTGTGTCCCCTGCCGTGTTTACATTATCCAAGTGTTTATCTAATTTATCTTTAAACTGATAAGTATCCTGCTGTGTCCAACAAAGTTTGGGTAGTAATGGAAGGCTATTTTTCTCTATTATGTTGGTCTGTGCCCATGTTAATTTTTAACTCAATCGGGAAATGATCGGAGCCGATTTGTGACCCTACGGAAAAACGTTCAACGTATTTTAAACTTTCCACTGATATCGACGCTATATCATTTACCGAGCAGCCCATACAACCCACAAACGTAAATTCCCCCTCCAAGTCCCCGTCCGTTCGTCCATTCAAAACTATTTGTCCGTTATTACTAATTGGCTGAATTTTCTCATTTTCCCAATTACTTAATCTCTCTAAAGGTTGACCATTTGCTATTCTGACATTACAATCTCCCATTATAATGTCACGATTTTTTAAATTCACAATTTCTAACCTCAGCGATTCGTTTTCGCCCTTCAACAAATCAATTTCTTCCGATAGTAATTTAAAGTCATGTTTAGTTGCTAAAGAGGATAATTTTTCATTTAACAAGGCTCTTAACGCACTCATGAGATCATTGTGCGTCATGTTACCCACTTTATTTTCCGCCATTTTAAACTTTTTTATCTCTAACCTCCCTGTCTGATATATCTGGTGAAATTTGTTGCAATTGGCGTTTATTAGATTTTGGGGAGAAATATTCTGTAATATTTTTGTCCATATATTCTAAAGCGAATAGACTAAATAACCCACTGTTTAAACAACTAACAGTTGGCACTACTACTTCATGTCCTATGCAACCAAAATCAAACCTGTACAACTGATATACGTCCACTTAAACTACTTTTATAATTCACTAATTACTTTTTATATCTTTGTTTATATAGGTCTATACTTCACTAAAGACACAAATTGTCTAATTTAACTTTATTTTTTATATAGAATTTCAACTTTACTACCAAAATATCTACACTTTCACAGAGCACATTTAACTAACGTCTTGCTACAAGCAATCACTGTTACCAACCCCCTTAGGGGTTACTATACTTATCACCCATTAGCAGCACGTGGCAAAATGAAAACTCCACGATACTTTTGTAAGTATCTTGAAAGAAATAAATGTAGGCCTACAAATTTTCAGCTAACTAAATTTAAGAAAATAAAACAATTAATTTGTATTGTTTTAGGGGTTGTTATAACATTTTCAAAATGCAAATCTGGTTTACTTTTTCTATGCATCTTGTAAGAAATGAATGTAAAAAATTTCAGCTCTCTAGCTTTAAGGAAAGTATAACGATTGATATTTATTGTTCTCTGGGTTGTTTCAACCCTTAAATCAAAATTAATCCTAGCTTATGTTACTCAGAGATACAAGTGTAGCTTTTTATTAGTAAAACTATTTTTTCAATCTGTTCGGTTCCAGAGATTAATCCCATACATAGAAACAAACAAATTTGATCTCTTTATAATCTTTATATATAAAAGCGAAATACCACTCACTCACTCACTGACTCACTCATCACGATCTCTCAAAAAATACCGAACGGATTGAAATTAAATTTGGTATGTAGCTTCCTCTAGAGCCATAAGTGCTCACTAAGAAAGGGTTTGAAAAAATTCGAAATTTTAGGGGGGTTTGTGGGGATCGAAGTTATTAAATCACGATTTCTTCAAAACTACCGAACGGATTGGAATGAAATTTGGTATGTAGCTTCCTCTAGGGCCATAAGTGTTTAATAAAAAAGGGTTTTAAAAAATTGAAAATTTTAGGGGGTTTGGGGGGTAAAATTTCTAAATCACGATTTCTCCAAAATTACCGAACAGATTCGAATTAAATTTGGTATGTAGCTTCCTCTAGGGCCACAGGCGCTCGGTAAGAAAGGGTATGCAAAATTTCGAAATTTTAGGAGGGGTTTGGGGGATCAAAGTTACTAAAATCATAATTTCAGATCTCTAATTATTATGACAATAGTGCTTTTATTATTTAAGATCTATATATATAAAAGCCAAATACCACTCACTGACTGAACACTTAAAAAGAATACAATTACGTTAAAAAGACTGAAAAAACCAACCACCACGGGCAATGCTGTACGCGTCAGCTAGTATTAGTATAGATATAGCCCAGTGTCTAGGTTGCATGTTTTTGATGGACTGAGCAAATGTTTCTGCGAAAAAATTCCAAGAGTTCGACCAGCTGTTGGCTGTTTTTAAAAGAAAAACAAACAAGAGAGCATAAATTGTCTGTTCTCTGTACTATAGCCCGTCTCAGGTTAAGTTGAGGCAAGCAGGGTGGGTAATTAAGGTCGGTTTCAACCGTCATAAAAAAACTAACCCTTATTAATGCCGCCTGAGTGAACCTGTGAACACTCTAGTTTAAAATTGCAAGTCTGTATGTCTTAAGTGAAAATAAAAAAAACGATATCATAATTCGTTTCATGATACTTTCCTGATAATTTTGATACCAAATTTGGTTACATTTGGCCAACTTTGAGCTGTACTAGCATTATAAATTTTGTTAGTTGAATTAACTTTACTAATAAGGTTTACAACAATAAAGCCACAAAAATGTACTAGAGAAGTTCATATTTAAATATGTAATAAATAATAATTATTTGAGAAAAAAACTCGATACTGCATCGTTATTTACCATAATACACACAATTATTATGTGTTTGTACCATGTTAATCGGCCGACTTAAGGGGGCGCTACCCTGTCCGCCATATTGAATCTGATTCCCATAGTGCTACAGAATAAGTCATTTTTTCTGTTAATTCGTGGAATAAATTTAAAAATTTGGTTTAATTTAGAAATGCGGATGTTTATTTCTAAATACATTTTCAAAAACTGTTTTATTGTTTTCATAAACGTATGATATAAATAGTAAAAAACAGTTAACTTTATTAATTTTTTACTCAGTTGCAATAAGAGATATTACACAAAATCTTAGCAATCAACACCCACAATCTATTTTACTTTAAGAAAAAAAGTGCCCAACGCCGCTAAAGAAGTTTTCACTTCAACAATACAGCTTTCGTTTTTTGACAAAAACAACACAAAAATATACTTAATAGTGAAGGTATGTTTTGCTTATTTAACATTGAAATTGGTAGCCAACTTCGCCGTTTTGAATGTAGGGAGCCGAGCCTTAAAGTGTTGTAATTGTTTTTTTTTGTCAATACAACAAACTACAAAATTAAATTTGTATTTATAAATTGATATTGCATTAATTAACATATAATAACAATTATCAAGTTTATTAATAATTCGTTAGGTTTATTCTTATCAATATTCTTATCATCACTCACATTAGTAAACACCTCTAATGTTTACCAAACACCTCTTCCTGCAAAGTCCAACTATTATAAGACAAACGTACTTAGCACTGTAAATATTTTGAATGAATTTTGATATATTATGATTGATTGATAAAGAAACAATGTACATTATTTAACTGTAAATATTTGTAAAAAAATAAATACAAACAAATTATAAAATAAAAAAATATAAAAATTGACGAAGGTCTAACAGATCAAAACAGACCTCTGGCAGTCTCAAGTCTGCAAAACGAGCTATTTAATAATTAAATGAGCTCCGAAATGCAGAGAGAAAGTTTTAACTATCACAAATGGTAATTATAATATGTTATTACTATGGTACAAACACACAATTGTGTGTATTATGGTAAATAACGATACAGTATCGAGTTTTTTCTCAAATAATGATTATTTATTACATATTTAAATATGAACTTCTCTAGTACATTTTTGTGACTTTATTGTTGTAAACCATATTAGTAATGTGGATTCAACTAAGAAAGTTTATAATACTAGTACAGCTCAAAGTTGGCCAAATGTAATCAAATTTGGTATCAAAATTATCAGGAAAGTATCATGAAACGAAATATGATATCGTTTTTTTCATTTTCACTTAAGACATACAGACTTGCAATTTTAAAGTAGAGTGTCCTACAGGTTCACTCAGGCGGCATTAATAAGGGTCAGTTTATGACGGTTGAAACCGACCCTAATTACCCACCCTGCTTGCCTCAACTTAACCTGAGACGGGCTATACAACCTATTTGCATTTGTTTCACCGACAAAAAAATGCTTTAGGTCGATAATATTTTGGTGAAAGTAAAAAAAAAACATTCAGAATGAAATATTAGGATTCCAAAATCTGAGGTGCTTACAGTTCAGATTCTATACAAAATGCACTGTTAAATGTTTTAAAATAATTTTCTGAGAAATATTATGAATTATATACCACATGTGTGCCTATTTAAACAAAATGATTGATCATAACAAAGGGTGAAATTGTTTTTATCAATTCAATTCATTGACAGTTCAGGTTATATTTAGATGTGCGCTGTAAAATACTTTAAACTTAACACTTTCTGAGAAATATTATGAATGTACCGGGTGTTTACACGAAGAGGTTTAAACGTTTGATTTTATATAGCTCTTTTATTTAATGCATCAATCTTTTTGAAACTTTACACACACCACGATAAAGGCTTTAAACATATTCTGTTAGCAGTACAACACTTGGCGTTAGCAGAAACAAAATGGTGGAATAGTTAAAAATTTATAAATTTTCTTCCTCCAGTAATAACTTTCTTGAGTTGGTACCAGATGTTTTACTGATTTGCTGTTCTAACGTTCATTGTTGAACAGCTGTTTGACAGAACAGTATTGCTACAGCCATAAAAACATAACCTAACTTTCTCTAGTGAAGTTTTTAATGAATTTGAGGTTCGCAAAATGGCTTTTAACGTTGAACAAAAAGTAAAGTGTTGTGCTTGGGCTATCGCTTTTTGTAACGTTACAGAAGCAGTTGGACAATTTCAGGTTGCCTACCCGTGAGTTGAACCACCTAACAATCCAACAATAACTAAATGGAAACATCTTTTCTTATAAACTGGTGTTGTAAATAACTACTCGAGAAGATCCAATGAGGAAAGACAAGAACTGGTATGTGCATCAATGCTCAATGCATCAATGCCGAAATCACTAAAGAAGGTTGAACTTGAATGTGGTATTCCAAAGTCTTCTGTACAGAGAATTATTTTTTAAATAATATACAATTTTTCAATAGTCACCTAGTCCATAATTTACTTGAGGATGATCCGGACGTAAGAGTTGAATTTTGTTCCCTTATCATTGAGTATCATGAGTTAGATTCTGATTTGCATGCTCGAATTGTTTTCTCAGACGAGTCCACTTTCTACCGCAATGGTGTAGGTAATATTTATATGTGTAATTATTACAACACCAACAATTCTTGAAGAGACTATTCAAATGAGTTCAAATCAAAAGGCATTACTGTTTGGGCGGCTGTGAATGTAAACGGGGTGGTATCTAATACATTTCAGACAGTACAATGTCAGGAATTAGGTAAGCACAAGTTTTAAATCAACATGTCTTGCCTCATTTTATGGTTCCAGAAATGAACCAAGCGATATTCCAACAAGATGGTGCTTTATCTCATTTCGCAAATCATGTCAAGGACTTGCTAAATTTCAACTTTGTGGTGGAAATAATTTTTTGGATTGGCCGCCCCGATCCCCAGATTTAACTGTGTGTGACTTCTTTTTATGGGGTTTCCTAAAGTTTTTGTTGTACCTAATGTTTATTCTCACAGCTTCAACAATGATGAGGATTTAAAACACGCTATGAAGAGGAACTTCTACGGATGCCGCAGGATTTCTTTTTAAAAGCGTACGAATCATTTGTTGAGCGCTGTTACCAGTGTGTCGCTGTGGATGGATTACAGTTTGAGTAATTTTAGACATTGGTTTTAAGTTTTCCACTATGTTATATCCTAGTTTTCTAATCAAAATGCCTTAGATGATTAGATTGTGACAGAAAAAAATATTTTACAAAATCTACAGTAATTTAATTTTTGTTACAAAATCAGTAAGGCATAATTTAAATACCTATTTACAGTGGGAGAAAAATAACACATGTTTCATTATTCCACCATTTTGTTTCTGCAAGTGTTGTACTGGATAGAATAAACTTTGAACACAAATTCTCACAACGAATACGTTAATTAACTCAAACGTGTTTCAACGATAAAGTCGCCATCTTCAGCGATGCAAGAGCTACAATAGTCAAACTATAAGTGTTGTATTTTATTTATAATAGCTGTTGTACTGCTAAAATTTTCACAGAACATTTTGGAGCCTCTATTGTGGGGTGTGTAAAATTTCAAAAAGATTGATGCATTAATAGGCAAGCTATACAAAATCAAACGTTTAAACCTGTTCGTGGGACACCCCGTATTTAAACACAATGATTGTTTGTCGTCACATCGTCCACACAGGCCGGATGTGCGATGTACAAAATGTCCAAGGAAATTTTTTTTAACTGGATTAAACACATGGGTGATCAGTCCATGGTCAAGTCCAAGAGAAAATTCCATTGATCAAGGAAAATTTAAAAAAAAATACTATTAACCTCCCAGAAACAATTGTCACAGGAAATACAATTTCAGATACTGAAATAACACCAAATTATTCAAACAAAAATAATATTAGTACATTTACACAAGAGTTAGTTGTTTGCAGATTACTAAACTAAGTTTTAGGTCTTAGATAACAAAAAGGCAGATATTTTTCATGGCCTGTACTGCGTTTGAAGTTAAAATTCTCTCCATATTATATAAATGGTTAGCTGAATATTTGTAGTCAAATATTGAATAACAAATGCTTTGCTACAGGGTATTTGTTTGTTGCATCACCATGACTCATAATTAATAATATTGTCATATTTTTCTCTCATTTACATTCATCTATTATTTCAAGAAAATGAATATATAACATGTATATTCAATTAGTTTGGTATTTATTGTTCACTGGCTGCCCGTCAATCGTCTTCGTCACGGTATGTGTGCTGAATAAATTAAACCCATAAACAATTCAGAGTGAAGAGCGTCTTCTTTTTCAACCCCTAAATCTGCAGACTGGTAAATCACAGTCTTAGCTGGATGTTTGCAGATCACCCAGTTACGTCTTTAATATGCAAATGCATAGGTCAGGATGTTTTGATCAGCTTACGTCTAAAATATTTTTTTTAATTAATAAATGCCAAATTTTAGGTCTCTAGCTTTAAGGAAAGAATTCCAATGAATATTTATTGTTTTTATGGTTTGTTATTACATTTTCCCTTAGCAGCACGTAAAAAATGTAAAACTGGTTTATTTTGTATATGTATATTGTAAGAAATAAATGTAAAAAATTTCAGCTCTCTAGTTTTTTAGGGGTTGTTAACACATTTCCACCCCTAGCAACACGTAACAAAATGTAAAACTCATTTACTTTTCATATGTATTTTGTAAGAAATAAATGTACAAAATTTCAGCTTTAAGGAATGTAAAACAAACAATATTTATTGTTTTATGGGATGTTTCAACCCTTAAAGGCCAAATATTTTAAAATCCTATCTTAGTGCGCATGTAGCGCCTATGGGCAATATGTGTACTAAATATTTCACGTTTTTTGGCATTATTAAATTAATATTTATAGTTATAGGGGTTGTTACTATGTTCACTCAGCAGAACGTGATAAAATGTAAAACTGGTTTATTTTTTTATATGTATCTTGTAAGAAATAAATGTACAAAATTGCAGCTTTCTAGCTTTAAGGAAAGTATAAAAAACAATGTTTATTGTTTTAGGGGTTGTTTCAACCCTTAAAGGTAAAATATTTTAAAATCCTTTCTTAGTTCTCCTCTAGCCCCTATTGAGCAATATGTGTACCAAATTTCACGTTCCTAGACGGTGTTCAATTAATATTTATAATTTTAGGGGTTGGTACTACATTTTCACTCCTTAGCAGAACGTGACCAAATGTAAAACTGGTTAACTTTTTATATCTATCGTGTAAGAAATAAATGTACAAAATTTTAGTTTTCTAGCTTTAAGGAAATTATAACACACAATACTTATTTTTAGGGGTTGTTTCAGCCCTTAAAGATAAAGTATTTTAACATCCTTACTTAGTGGGCCTTTAGCTCCTATGAAAAATATGTGTACCAAATTTCACGTTTCTAGGAGATAGGGTTTTTGAGATATATAACAAACAATATTATTTATTGTTTTAGGTGTTGTTTCAACCCTTTTAGGCCAAATATTTAAAAATCCTTTCTTATTGCTTCTCTTGCCCCTACGAAAAATATCTGTACCAAATTTCACCTTCACATTCCAGCAAAAGGTGAGTTTTAGTGTAATTTCCTGTTACACAGATTGGGCATATTTCGCTGAGGTTAAAGCTATAGTTGTCTTTTTGTAATATTAATCTATTATATTTATTTGTTTATTTATTTGCCAGCAAGACGTAATTGAGCAATAATTCTAAGTATGTATAAAAAATAGTTCTCTTCAAAGTACGTTTCACAGGGGGTTAAGCCACTTATATGTCTGTAGTAATCATTTAAACTTGAATTTAAAACGGAATCAATGTCTGAACATATTAAATTGTTCTTGAATTTGTCAATTAAATCTTTTCTTGACTTGGTTACAACCCAATGGCTTTGACCCTTCCGGATATTTTCTGCTCCAATCCTTCCCAGCAAGCATCTAAGCCAGGTAACCCAATAATTGTATGGGACATCCTGTGAGGAGATAGAGGCAAGTTTGAGGTAGCACAGCCTTGGTAAACTGTCATTATTCATTAGAAGCAGTGCAGTTCACCAGTTCAACATTTGCTTAAACACCTTGAGTTCTAAATGCACTCTGCCAGTCTCAATTCTCAAGCGTATTTCGAGGAAGTTTTAGGAGCGTCAGCTGTACTATTTCCAGGATGTTTACATATGGTGGTGCCCATGTTTCACTGCAGTATTTTAGAATGCTGACTACCAGTGAGTCAAAAAGTTTGCAGTTGACCCTCCAGGAATCCGAGTGTAATTTAAATATTATATTATTTAGTTCCGGAAGTGCAGCAAGGCCTCTTGATGAAATGTTTATTGTTGCTTTTCTGAATTTGCCGAAGGAGGGAAAGGTTTTGCTAAAATATTTCTGTTCATTAACAATTGCAAATGATTCATTAATTAAACTATAATTTACCTCATTTGGCTCCGCCACGTGACTTCTTTGCTTCAGTTTTCCTGACGCGTTTTAGAGCTTGAGCCCCATCCTCAGAGAATCACTCTCTCGAGATCGTCAACACATTAAAATATAAAAGTTACACAACACAAACACACAATACAAAGTTACAACACGGTGGGTACCGTTACACAGTCCATGGACGACTGACGTTTCATAACTAATACTTAGCAATGGGTCTACATAAATTGTTTATTCAAGATTGTTATCATGAATTCTGATTGCCGTGTCATATATTAAGTTCGAAGAAAAGCATAATTGGTCGTTCAATAGTAAGTTCTTCAAATGCTTTATAGATTTCACATTCTTCGATGGCATCCATATATTTGCCTTTACTACAGATATGTAACGGTTCCATATTTGTATTGAAATCGGTGTACGAATGGTCTTCGTCCACCAGGTGGCGTGCGTAATTCGACCTAATGCCATTAATGTTCTTTTTTGGCAGATGCTCTTTAAATCTTTTATGAAATGTACGTCCTGTCTGCCCTATATAGAATTTAGTGCAATCGTCACACTTTATTCTATAAACACCAGTTTTATGTTCTAAAGGCGATTCCCGTTTCTGATATAGAAGTTTTTTGATATTATTATTGGTTCGAAATGACATCGTGATATTGAGTTTTTTTAAATTTTTCGACAAGATCTTGGGTAAAACGTTTCCGTAATCGCTTGCCATATAATACCTCTTTTCTTTAGGTTTCATTAATGTGGATTTCCTTTGTCTTTTTGCTAACATTCTATCAATCATGCGACTATCGAAACCATTAGCTGTGGCAATGTATTTAATGCCGTTGAGTTCCTCCATAAATTCCTCCTTATTTAGGGGTATTGTTACCAAGCTGTGCACCATGCTATGATAAGCAGCTGTTTTATGAGAGATAGGGTGATGTGAGTCAGAGTGTATTGTGGTATCGGTAGTTGTTGGCTTTCTGTATATGTTACACCGGAGCTTGTCAGAATCTTTAATAATCATTATCTTATCATAATCATAACCTACAACTAACCTAGGGTGATGTGAGTCAGCGTGTATTGTGGTATCGGTAGTTGTTGGCTTTCTGTATA
>JAGFPH010012357.1:0-10232 GCA_018207615.1 Philaenus spumarius | reverse complement strand
AGCACCTACGGCCCTAGAGGAAGCTACATACCAAATTTCATTCCAATCCGTTCAGTAGTTTTAGAGAAATCGTGATTTAGTAACATTGACCTTCCCCCTTAACCCCCTTAAATTTAGAATTTTTTTGGAAACCTTTCAAAGTGAGCCACTATGGCCCTAGAGGAAGCTACATAAAAAATTTCATTCCAATCCGTTTAGTAGTGTTAGAGAAATCATGATTTATTAACTTTGAACCCCCCCAAACCCCCCAAAAATTTCTATTTTTTTGAAAACCTTTCTTAGTGAGCCCCTATGGCCCTAGAGGAAGCTACACACCAAATTTTATTCCAATACGTTAAGTAGTTTTAGAGAAATCGTGATTTAGTTACTTTGACCCCCCCCCAAACCCCCCTAAAATTTAGAATTTTTTGAAAATCTTTCTTAGTGAGCACCTATGGCCCTAAAGGAAGCTACATACCAAATTTCGTTCCGATCCGTTCAGTAGTTTTTGCAAAACAACCCCCTTTTTGGCCAAAAACCCCCAAAAATCAGTTATTATTATCATTATTACCTAAACGAGAATTTTTAGAAAGATGCTGTTTTTTGCATATGGTAGGGTACATTAAGGGCTACAAACAAGCCAAATTTTATCAAAATCTTTAGAGCAGTGTTTGAGAAATTTAGATTTTTTCGTTTTTTGGCAATTTTTGGAGGGTGAAACCCCTTAAAAATCAAAAATTTGAAAAAATGAAAAAAACGCCTGGAGATATGCCAAAACTACTCCCACATACCAAAGTTCATCAAAATCGGACCAATGGTATGGTCTCCAGCTCTGTACACATCCTTACAGACACACAGACACACGGACTTACGGACACACGGACACACGGACAGACATCACCAAAAAAACATCTTTTTGGGTCCAGGGAGCAACAAAACAAAATATTTCATTAAAAATATTTTTGAGTTCAGGGAGCACCAACACAGATAATTCCACTAAACATTTTTTTGGGGTTCAGGGAGCACCAAAACTGATAATTTCACTAAAAATTCAAATGCGAAAATTTGGACGAAAACAATACTTTCTCCATATACTACGTATAGTTTGGAGAAAGTAAAAAGGAAAAAACAATGTGTTACTAGATTAAGTTTCATTTAATCTGGATAGGATCAAGCATACTATTGTCGGAAACCACTCGTAGAGATAAAACATTTTTTTTTACCCATAAGGTATTTCTTTTAGTTGGCCAACGTATTTAAAAAAAATATTCTACAACGATTGCTTACGTGCCCCACTTTCTGTGAGCAACTTTACAACGATTCTGTTTCCCTTTTTGGGATTTGAATTTCAAAATACTCTCGTCTCCCTTTTTTGGTAACACTACTAGCACTATAATCGTTGCAGAATAAGTTACATCACCTACTGGAAAGTTTAGGCAATCACTTTAGTACGGGCCTAGGCGATGCAACTGGGTGTCTATTGTTTATCTTTATAAATATTTTGACAAAAAATCTCTTAAAGACCTTCCAGTGACAATAATTACATTTACTTTGAAATTTGCTTAGCTCACAATTTATTTTTCGAATGCTCTTAATTTTTGATCTCTGAGTAGTGAGAACACCGGAACTGACCTTATAACTTCGCTTATTTGTGCTTCGGATATTACTACAGCTAGACACAATTATAATTTTAATACTAAAGGAGAATATTGTGAATGGATAACGATACGACAGGTAATTGATTACTCTCAAGTTAGTTGTAAGAAAATCACTAATTAAGTTATTCAAAAAAATCCAAACTTTCAAAATAAAAATAATATCTCTTCTTTAAGACCGATTTTATCAACACACAAATTATATACAATTTATATTTCAATATAGAATTAATTTACCTATCAGGCTTGGCAGACAGAACAAATTTGTATTAATAATTTCTTTTTTTTAATTAACTTTACCATTTATTCAAATTTTATATAATTATTTATTTTAATGTATTTGAATTATTATTATCTTGAACTTATATTTATTGAATTGAATTGAATTTATTAAATTTACAATTTATTTATAACTTTACCAGAATCAAATCTAACCTACTCAAACCAGCACTTTTAATAAATTTAATTGAATTTACTCAGGCAAATTATTTTATGGGTACTAACGTATATATCCGTTATCACAGACCTTATTGTTGAAGCTAGCACCTACTTTTGGTGTACCGGGTGTTCCTGGAATATAGGTGTAAGCGGTTTGTCGCTTGTGTGCGCTGGTTTTGTTGAAATCAGCTCAGGGTGACTCCGTCCTCAGTTTTCTTCAAAACATCACGACCGCTGATGTACTCAAGTGGATCCAAGAGATCCTTCCCAAACTCCTAACGGAGAGCGATACGAAAACCATCATAATTACGATTCTAACTTCCCTAGTTGCCCTATTCATGCGAAATGGATAGACAACTAAAAATTCTCGCATGGAATGCCAATGGAGGCCTCAGTCGAAAAGCTGAACTCCGAAACTTCCTCCAGGAAAGAAACATCGATATTGCTCTAATATCAGAAACTCACCTCCGACCATCAAATCACTTCAACATTCCATGCTATACGACCTATCGTACAGATCGTCCCAATACTCAAGCTCGTAACGGCTGGGGTGGAACAGCCTTACTTGTTCACAGACGGATCGTTCATCAAACGATTCCTAACGATCCACTATCTCCAATAGAGCATACAGCAATCAGCATCAATTCCCTTGGGACGGATATACGCATAATCTCTGCATATGTCCCTCCAAATGCCACATTAAAAATCACTCATCTTAAAAAGCTTCTCTCGTCGGACGACTAAACCATCCTAATGGGCGATCTAAACTCCAAACATCCTGACTGGAACTGTCGTATCGTAAATGCACAAGGCAAAGTACTGCATAAGTTCCTGCACAATCACCCAAACACCAAAGCGATCGGTCCCAGTGAACCGACTTATTATCCCAGGCGAAACAATGCACTACCAGATATCCTTGACATTGCCGTGTTAAAAAACTTTCAATTCTCCCACGATCTTGTCTGCATTGACGACCTCAGTTCTGATCATAATCCCATAATCTTAACTGTTGGCACATCTCCCTATCAACGTCTACCCCCTAAAAAGGAAGGTAAACGAGTTAACTGGAGGAAGTACACCGAATGCCTTCTCAGGCAAACCCCTAATCTCACTGCAGACATCAACACCCCAACTGACATCGAAAATCAGGTGACCCATCTCCACACCATCATAAGCGCAGCACTAAACTCCAGTGCTTACACTTCCCCTACAACTGGGACTAAGGCTGGACTCCCTCCTCACATCAAAGAGGAGCTGGCCAAGAAAAGGAAACTTCGCCGAAATTGGCAATTTTCGCGAGCACCCTCTGACAAGAGACTGTTCAATGCCCAAACCCAACTAGTAAAGTCGCTACTAGCCACCCATACTGAGGATGAATGGGACCTATTCCTATCAACAGTAACTCCAGAAAACGGGTCCCTCTGGAAACTAAATCGCCAGCTCCTAGCAACTAAAACACCCAACCACCCACTTCATGGACGTAATGGTATAGCCTACACACCCACGGACAGAGCTGAAACGTTCGCTGATTCGCTCCAAGACCAATTCACTCCAAACGCACGTATCTATGATGATGACCACATAGAACATGTGGAAAATTTTCTTGATAAATATCTTGCTTGTCCCATAGGGCCTCTCCCCGACCCTTTCAGATGCGACCAATTAGCCAATCTCATTAGCAAACTCCGTACACGTAAAGCACCTGGCATAGACAACGTGAGCAACACCGCGCTTCGCAACATCCCATCTACTACGGTAGAACTCATAACAAATATCTTTAATGAAATCATGCGAACAGGTCACTTCCCTTCATCATGGAAAGGAGCCAAAATAATCACGATCCCCAAACCCAGAAAATCGGCTCTTTTTCCTAAAAATCACAGGCCCATTTCTTTACTACCAACGATTTCTAAAGTCTTTGAGAGATTAGTCTACTCCCTGCTCACCCAACATCTCAAAGACGTCATTCGTCCCGAGCAATTTGGCTTTCGAAGTGAACATTCCACAACACTCCAACTTGTAAAAGTTCTCAACGACCTTTCCGATGGCTTCAATAATAAAAATCAAACAATTGCAGTTTTCCTGGACATATCAAAAGCTTTTGATAAAGTATGGCACGAAGGCCTGCTTTACAAACTAGCCCGCAGCCCAGTTCCTCCATGCTATGTACATCTCATAAGTTCATACCTCGACAACAGATGGATCCAGGTTGCTGTCGAAGGTACTCTTTCTACTTCTAGACCCATCGAGGCAGGAGTTCCCTAAGGCTCAGTTCTTGGTCCGTTACTGTACCTTCTGTACACTAACGATATTCCAGTCATCCCAAAAGTATCACTGCGACTCTTTGCTGATGACGCTATGTTCTACTACAGGACTCTGAACCTGGAATACGGTTCGTCGGTCATTCAACAACAGTTGAATGCCCTACAGCCGTGGCTCAGGAAGTGGAGAACTGCAGTGAACACAGATAAAACGCAAGCCATCCAATTTTCTCCACTACGTAGATTTCCTAAAGTCCAATTAACTCTAAATAAATCACCCATAGCATGGACCCGCAAAGTCAGATACCTTGGAATCACGCTTGACGCTAAATTAAACCTGTCCCATCACGCCAAGCAAACTCTGTCAAGGGCTAAATCCGTCCGTGGCAGACTCCTTCCAGTCATTCACGCCAAGAGCCCCCTACCACTTC
The DNA here is from genome assembly GCA_018207615.1 of Philaenus spumarius. Taxonomy (NCBI): domain Eukaryota; kingdom Metazoa; phylum Arthropoda; class Insecta; order Hemiptera; family Aphrophoridae; genus Philaenus; species Philaenus spumarius. Next base: position 5,468 of record JAGFPH010012357.1, on the reverse strand, counting down.
GTATCAGATTGTCCATGTACAAAACATATATCAGACCGGTACTTACGTACGCAGCTCCAGCTTGGTACTCTTTGCTATCTGTTTCTTGGAAGAAAAAGTTGGATTCCTTCCAGAACAAAACTCTCCGTTGGATCACCAACTCCCCATGGTACGTAAAGAACGTCACCATCTCTCAAGGGCACAAAATCCCCACACTCGAGGACTTCATTCTAAAATTAACACATAGAGTCAAACACAGAGCCGAAGGGTCTCAACACACACACATAAAACAGATCATCACTGATCCTGCACCTGCGCAGGTCAGAAGAAAGCGTCCCTTATGTCTGGTTTACGAACCACCATAAGCATCCAAAAATCCAAGCTCTATTCTTAAACGCCACACACTTTCGTAAATAATCCCAGAGTATTTCATCGATCCACCATCTCATTCCCACTCAAAATTTAATTCCAAATTTAGTTATAAAATTTCTATAAAGTCATTTTTAGTTACAGATAAGCAGCCATTGTTATTAAACAGATGCTGTCTTCCACCAAGACTACGGTCTTGCCAATTTGCTAGGTGAACTGCAAGTTGCTGGCTTCTGTATAGTTCTTGTCTGGTGAGCAGAATTTACACAGATGTACTGGTAGAATGAGTCTTGAAGAATCTGGTAGAATTAAAGTTGATCTTTCTTCCTGAGTTGCGGGTTCTTGTAGGATTCTTGACGTTAGTCGCTCATGTACTGAAGAATATCCTAGTTTTTCTAAGTTACTAAATAGAGTTAATTTTGCGCAAACGATGAAATAATTTATGTTTTGCGTAGTAAAAAATCCTATATGATATGTCAAACTACTAAGAATTGTTTGGCATAGTGCTTAGCTATTACGTATATAAAATCGTAAGTCATCCAGATATCGTAATGTGGTAAGTCGTTGAACCGGGTTTCGCCCTTAATACCCGCCCCTGACGGCACTCCTGGTACACCCCTTCTCTTGGTTTGCACCAGATTTTAATTGAGGTGTTTCTCACCTTTTTTAAGAAAACTTCTTCTGCTAATAAATTTTTAATTGATTAAATTAATCTTCTTTTTATTTCCATTTTATAGAATTAAAACAATTAATTTCCGTTGGCTAATTCTCTATTTTTCTCCTATTTTCTTTCACAGCTTCCTTAGGAAAGTATTTCCCTCTTGATGGTTTTTTATGGTAGGGCACGTTCTCGAATGGTGTTTCTCGGACTTCTCGTCCACGCGCTTTTCCGCGACTCAGCTTTTGTCTTTTCAATTTTCCTTTTTGTTTATGTTCTCATTTTGCTGTATTGTTTACTTTACGGTATTGTCCGTTGTTTTTCGCAGATTTTTCACTTTTTTTCTTCTTGGGAAATAGCCTATTCCAACGATAACTAACTGGTTTTGTTTAATGTAAGCCTAACTACCCGAAATTTATTTAAAATACTGGTAACCTACCAATACATTTCTATTATAAACCTGTCTGTTTCTATCTTTACTGTTATAAAAATCCTTTATCTTTACTTTAAAACCTCTTAGAAGCGTGAATTCCGTCACCTTTTTAATATAAATTATTTTAAACATTTTATTATTTTTTATTATAGAACTTTGTTTGTATTAATCTTTCTTTTACATAAAAACCTTTGAATATGCTTTTTTATCCATTTTTGGATGTGTGAACTTTGTCACTTTAGCTAACTTTTTCTTTGTTAAAATTCCTTATTTTCTCTAATAACCAATATTGCTGGTCTACTTCTGTATATTCCAGAAACATCATTGTTTTTGGATTTCGAGTGAAATAGAACTTTTCGCTTAATTTTAAACCCTAATTACTTTTGTGCTATTAACATTTATGATTTGCATTCCGCACGTCTGTTACCTAAGTGTTTAGCGCAATGCAACACACTATGAAAAATACGAATACATAAATTCCTTGATTCCGTATTCCCCTAAAAATCAGTCATTTGAGGCCAAGTTAGTTTTCCTTCACCAACTTGTCGGAGTACAACGGTCATCCTGGTAGACAACCGCTGTCTCGCTTGATCTTGTTTTACTTTGCACAGTATATAATGTATATTATGTCTTGTGTAGATACTTTGTGTGGTTTTGTTTAACTTAAACAAGCTTTGTAAATTGTTTTTTTTTTTTTTTCATCTTTGGTTTGTGAATCATTAATCTCAGTGAAATAGAATAAACTTTTCAGAATTTTCATTAAAAAAAAATTATATATATATACTAGCTGACCCGACAAGGCTTTGCACGGATAGACAAATCAAAGTTAAATGTATATTAACAAAAAATATATTATATCAATAAATATATTACACTATGTATTTCTTATGGGGGTTTTTAGTAAATTTTACCCCCCCAAACCTCCCATAAAATTTAGATTTTTTTAAAAAAACTCTTTCTTAGCGAGCACCTAGGGCCCTAGAGGAAGCTATATAATAAATATCATTCCAATCCGTTCAGAGTTTCTTTTTAGTAACCTTGACCCCCCCCCCCCCCAAATCCCCCTAAAGTTTCAAATTTTTTAAAACTTTTTTTAGCGAGTACCTAGGGCCCTATAGGAAGCTACATACCAAATTTCATTCCAATCCGTTCGGTAGGTTTTGATAAATTGTGATTTAGTAACTTTGACCCCCCAAAACCCCCCTAAAATTTCGAATTTTCGGAAATCCTTTCTTAGTGCGCGTCTAGAGCCTAAAAAGAGTATTAGTGCCAAATTTCATGTTTGTAGGCCTCGTGGTTTTGGAGAAACTGTGATGAGTCAGTGAGTCAATGAGTCAATGGTATTTGGCTTTTATAAGTATAGATAAACCAAGAGATTTTCTCAAACGCAGCTTTTTAACTTAATTATGTTTTCAATATATTATCTCGTAAGAACAAAACATGTACTTTACTAATAGCTGATATTAAAACAATGTTATCGTTAATAATAATTAAGTCTTAGTAAAACAATGAAATTAAGCGGATCGGCTAAAGTAGGTTGCTTGATTTCATTGTAATCTATGATCTAAATTCATGTGTAAAGAAGTATTGTTTTGTCAAGACACACATTTGGTCGCTTTCAATTGTATTCATTTCTACCGATTATTTAACGGTATATTACAAAAGGCTAATTCATATTCAAATCTCAAGACATGGTACATGTCATGACAAAGAATAGATGTATTGTTTTATTTTATTTGTCACATAACCTTTTACTTTATGAATACGGTAACAAAAGCTGCAGAACATACAGTATTATAAAAAAAAAAACAATTGTATTGATCGCAATATAAAAAGACAAAAGATTATTTTATTTTATTAAATAAATTCCTTAAATTAGCCACACGTTGTGAAGCCAATTTATAATATAAATTGGTAAATTTTCAAAGACTCACTTTGTAAAGTCAGGCAACTTGTAATAAAAATACCTAATAAGCTAGGTCTATTTTTAAAAATAAATTAATAACCAGGCCTTTGTTTTACAATATATTTTTACTATAGGCAAAAGTTTTACTGGTTCTTTTACCACTGTAGGCTATATTCAGATTTACAATTATAAGTTTATAGTGCACTTAAATATACAATCACAAGATTGTATATTAATAAAACAATAAAATCTATATATATATATAAGCGAAATACCACTCACTCACTCACTAACTCACTCATCACGATTTCTCAAAAACTACCGAACGGATTGAAATGAAATTTGGTATGTAGCTTCCTCTAGGGCCATAGGTGCTCACTAAGAAAGGGTTTGAAAAAATTCGAAATTTTAGGGGGGTTTGTTGGGACAAAGTTACTAAATAACGATTTCTCTAAAACTACTGAACGGACTGGAATAAAATTTGGTATGTAGCTTCCTCTAGGACCGTAGGTGCTTTCTAAGAAAGGTTTTCAAAAAACTTTAAAACTTGGGGGGGTCACATTTACTAAATCACTATTTCTCCAAAACTACTGAACGGATTGGAATTAAATTTGGTATGTAACTTCCTCTAGGGCCATAGGTGCTCTCTAAGAAAGGGTTTTAAAAAAATCAAAATTTTAGGGGAGGCGTGGGGGTCAAAGTTACTAAAAATCCCCATAAGAAATACATAGTGTAATATGTATGTAGTTTCCTCTAGGACCATAAGTGTTCACTAAAAAAGGGTTTTCAAAGATTTTAAATTTTAGGGGGGTTTTGGGGGTAAAAATTACTAAATCACGATTTCTCCAAAATTACCGAACAGATTGGAATGAAATTTGGTATGTAGCTTCCTCTAGGGCCATAGGTGCTCACTAAGAAAGGGTTTCAAAAAATTAGAAATTTTATGGGGGTTTGGGGGGATCAAAGTTATTAAATCACGATTTCTTCAAAACTACCGAACTGATTGGAATTAAATTTGGTATGTAGCTTCCTCTAGGGCCATAGGTGCTCACTAAGAAAGGATATGAAAAATTTCGAAATTTTAGGATGGGTTTGGGGGGATCAAAGTTACTTAAATCATAATTTCAGATCTTTTATTATTATGACAATAGTGCTTTTGTTATTTAAGATCTATATATACATAAAAGCCAAATACCACTCACTGACTGAACACTTAAAAAGAATACGATTACGTTAAAGAGACTGCAAATACCAACCACCACGAGCAACGCCGTTCGGGTCAGCTAGTATATTCATAAATGACAAACTATAACTCTATTATCTCGGGTTAAAAGGATCCTGGTCTATTAAATATGCTATCAGAAATATGAAACTTAGGTCTATACAGGATGAAATATCTAAAGCTAGTGAATGTTACAAAGTGTTAAAATAGTTCAATTACAAATTTGATATCAATAATGGTTGATTTTAGTTGATTATTGCTCACTTCAAAATGAAAGTCACTGTTTTACAACGGGTAATAAAATTTAGATGGATATTTTACCTTTGCAGAAGTTCAAATTTGGTTTGGTATTTTACCAATTATTTAATTATGTAAATTTTATAATTATCTCTTATCTTGATGGTATTTTATCTATATATTCTTCCTTTATTTTTCTAAAAGCATATTTTTACTTATTTCACTTGAAATTATTTATGAGTTTATTAAGTACGTCTGAACAGTACAAGGTTTAATGCTGAAGGTACCAATTTTAGTTCAACCATTGCCTGGCTTCCACAGACAGTGCTGTTACAAGTATCTCTAACAATAATTGTTTTCGTTACTTAGTCCCATAAGTGGCTGGTGATTCTGATCACGTTCACAAAATATTTTACAAAGTTTATTTTTATTGGTTTTTATCGGAGATATTTACGTTTTCACAATGTGTATAATGATATTTAACCTTTATTAGCGAATTTCCATAGGAAAAATGAGCTATTGCAGTGGCCCTTATGGTGAGACCCAAGGTCGGGAGTAGCAAATGAGCACCGATCATGGTCCCCAGAACACGTTTTGGGGTGTCATTAAAATTCATATATATATATGTATATATATATGTATAAATATATATATATATATATAT
>JAGFPH010012356.1:10170-21946 GCA_018207615.1 Philaenus spumarius | reverse complement strand
TTGTTGGATTTTTTGGCTAACGAACTCGTTCAAGCGACGTAGACAACCAACACGTGTACCAAATTTGGACCAAATCGGACTTAAAATGCGGCCGCTAGAGTGCGAACACATATGTACATATATATGAATTTTAATGACACCCGAAAACGTGTTCTGGGGACCATGACCGGTGCTCATTTGCTACTCCCGACCTTGGGTCTCACCGTAAGGGCCACTGCAATAGCTCATTTTCCCTATGGAAATTCGCTAATTAAGTTCAATTAAGTTTTGGGTTTTTTTTAACGTCCTGCTGTTTTGCACTTTAAGGCTAATGAAGACGGGAACCACAGCCAATGATTTAAGTTTTGTGGTTTCAACCAACTATTCGGAAAGCCCTAGGGTCACGCGCTGTTTCGTTCCGTTCGCATTGTAAAACCTCGAGTTTGCACCTCGACCTTGCGGCTCCCGATTATGGACTGTTTCGCTTCGCTCGCAGCGGACAAACTCGCATTTTATGGTAGCTACTTTTACCCTTCGATCGATTTTAGGGGAACCAGACGGGCTATAAGGTCGTATAAAAATACAAAATGTGCAGAATAATCCCCTGTATTTATTTGTTTAGGTAAAACCCCTAAAACTTCTCATTCGAGTAAGAAAATTCTAAAAAAAAGTTCAAAAAAGTTCGAACTCGTCCGAGCGACCTACGTGTGTCCCAAATTTGGACCAAATCGGACTTAAAATGTGGCCGTTAGAGTGCGAACCACATGTACTTATATATATAAACATTTCTTGACACCCCAAAACGTGTTCTGGGGACCATGATCGCTGCTCATTTACTACTCCCGACCTTAGGTCTTGCCGTAAGGGTCACTGCAATAGCTCGTCTTTCCTATGGAAATTCGCTAATAAAAAGAAACCGTTGGGCTCATAATTTAACACTGATATTTTGTTGAGACTTTTCATTCTGTAGTACGTTCGGGGACGATGAAACTGCCCCGCTCATTAAAGAGGATCAAGAAGGGTCACCGCGCCAGACCAGAAATGCTGAAATTTCCCCGAGCGCCTGTCCCTGCGTCCTATCAGTGACTGCAGTCTTCTAATAACTGCCACCAATATCAGGAATTACTAGCTGATAAACTTTAGTGTAATACAATCGGTTGTATAGGTAGTACCATTTAGGATGGCGCGTGGTTTGCGCAGAAGCAGTAATGCCCTTCTCCCTCCAACACCAGTCTTTGTCGTTTTGTAAGAAAAATACAGTCTGTGTCAAATCCATCGATTAGAGGGCCGCCGAACAATGTTTAGTATTGGACGCGCTTTCAATTACAAGCTTCTGCACAGTACTAGGATTATTTAAGTAGGACAAATTTTATATATTTGTAATCTGCGTGATATGTTGCAACTAACAGTACAAATATCTTCCAGTTTAGTAAATGTTCGGAATTTATACAATAACAAATACTTCGATTTTTTAAATCGGGACATGAAAAAGTAGTAGTAAAGCGTAAACTTTTTATATTTTTAGGGTAGAAAGAAACTTCCAGCGGCAAAGTTGTAGAAAATTAGTTGATCTACATATTTTATTTCAAACATTTTTCAGTCGGATGTTTGGTTTGTCCACAAATCGCTTGCAAATAAGCGCAACCAATATTATCAGGTAATAGCCTAATGTTGTTTTTTCTTTTTCTTATATCCTATAGTCTATATATATAAAATTCAATGTATGTACGTTTGTCTGTATGTTTGTCCTTTATGCGTTACCAAACCGTCCATCCGATTGCTTTGAAAATTTGCATAGTAACACAGGTTAACCCTGGGAAGGTTTTAGGCCATTTACCGAAGTCCTAGGACATTAGGGCTACGCCCCAGTGGCCCTCAAAGTTTCAGTGTTAATCTTATGGAAGGTCAATCTTAAGGAAGAAGAAGAAAGAAGGGCACAAAAAACAGCTGTTCGTATGAAAAGCTTAAAACAGCTGATTTTGATCAACAGCTGATTTTGATCAACAACTCAAAAACTGAATATAATTTTAGGTTAGGTAAATCAAGCAATAGCAATAGCGAAGCATTGGCGGGTCCACTAGTTAATTTATAATAATTAACTGAATTGAAGAGCGGGACAGTTAATAATTTAATGTAATGTAAATATATTGTTTTTTTTTTTAATATCTATACTAAATTCATAAGAAACTACTTGAAGAGTTGTACAGTAAATTATTTAATGTAATGTAAATATATACTATTTTTCTATTTACTTATATCTATAGTAAATTTATAATAAACCACTTTATAAGTTATAAAATAGCCTTTAATATAAATCGTATTTTAAACGTGTTTAGTGCATGTTTTATTTAAAATGTCTCGATAACAGAAAGTAAATACTGTAGGCCGACATAACTAGGGTTGACTGTACAATGCTCCGCCTAAACTTACGAGAGGAAGTGTGGTGGGATAGGTACTCTGTCTCACTCGCACTACCCGCCCTGCGCGCCATCCTATATGATTTTATCTATACGTCCGGGGACGATGAAACTGCCCCGCTCATTAAAGAGTATCAAGACGGGTCGCCTCGCCAGACCAGAAATGCTGAAATTGCCCCGAGCGCCTGTCCCTGCGTCCTGTCAGTGACTGCAGTCTTCTAATAACTGCCCCCAATATCAGGAATTACTAGCTGATAAACTTTAGTGTAATACAATCGGTCGTATTATTAGGGGTTAGGTTAGATTGGCGACGGCAGGAAAAGCAGTCGACGGCAGTTTAGAAGACTGCAGTCACCGACAGGACGCAGGGACAAAAATAATTCCCTTTTTTCCCCAGTTCCCAGCGACTACCTGGCAGGGCAATTCAACATATCTAGTGTGGCGAGGCGACCCTTCCGAATCCTCTTTAATTAGCGGGGCAGTCTCATCGTTTCAAAAGCACCCAAAATGTGGGGCAGTTTCACTACGCCCAGTTTGTCCGGAGCCTCAAGAGCCCCAGATCATTAAGCTACCCTCGCACCCCGACGCGCACGCACCCTCACACCCGCGGCCCGCTTTACCCGTTTACTTGTTTCGACGACTCACACACTAGATCTTAGTCTGGGAAACTGATATTTTTTACTTTAGGTTAATATTTTTGTAATTTTTGAATTCTGCATTTCGTTTCACGAAAATAGAGTCCAAACACGAAATGAGTACGACATTAATTGCTGTATCTTAGGAATAAAGGGGTCAAATGATCAACTCGACTTTTAATATCAGTTTCTTAGACTTTATTTTAATCACATATATTATTTCTCAAGGCCATTTTTTTGTCGGTACGCCATAACTTCCTCAATACAGTACATCATCAAATTACATGAATGAGGCATCATTTTAAAGCTTTCCTTAACCGCTACACAAAAAAAATATACAAAATAAAATTATACGAAAAAAGAAAAAAAAGAAATAAAGAATCCGAAAGTAACAGTAATGTAAGATCAAGTAAGTTGTAGGGATATTTTCCTGGCGTTGGCGACACTGATGATGATAACAATTACCCGATGGAGAGCTGCCGTTACGCCAATACATTGCTATTTTTAACTAATTGTAACCGTGGTTATAAACAGCATTGTGGATACACTTATTTGTTGTTGTTATATCTTAAACTTATGTTTAAAAATATAAATAAACTAGGGGAGACCCCTGCGTGCTCCGCACGCCAACCCCCAATGGAACCTTCTAAAAACATATGTTATGTTTTATTTATAATAAAGGTGTAGGATTAATAATAACCTCAAAACTAAGATGGTAAATCTTGTCAAATGTTCAAATTAAATTATTTCTTATATTTTATAACAGCAGTTATAATAATGGTTAAAAGAACCTGCAAGGCTCAGGTCTACACTTAAAAACCCTAACCTAAAAGCTAAAAATACAACAATAATTGCTTCAAATTTTGAAATCAGCTGTAAGTGGAAATATTGGAGCTAACAGCTATATTATCTGTTATAAATTGGTTGCTATGGTAATAAATGTAAATACATGTGTTGATTTATCATTCTGGGCCTAACCTAAGAATTTTTTCCGACTAAATTTACAAATATTGGAATAAAAAAAGGTTTTCATCGAAATGAATTACAGCCTATGTTACTCAGGGATAGTGTAGCTTTTTATTAGTAAAACTGTTTTTTCAATCGGTTTAGTAGTGCCAGAGATTACCCCCTACATACAAACAAACAAACAAACACACAAACAAACAAACAAACTTTACCTCTTTATAATATGAGTATAGATAATATACAATTTAAACACATCTATTCTTTACTTCAACCCTCACCTATGCCCATGACGGACAAATATACGGTGTGTACTTTAATTAAGTGGGATTAAGTGAATTAGAATGCGAATGCTTCGCACGGGTCAGCTAGTAATACATTTATTAATAAAGTAAATAAATAAACAATACGACAGTAATTGTTAAGGTTAGGGCAATTAAAACAAAAATCAACAAAAACTTCCGACCCACGAAACTAAATCACAGACACGAACAAAAACTAGACTGATGAACCAACATTTTATGATTATTGAATGTATTTAGAATGACTGGACACTTAACTGTGTTTACCATCTTAGCTTTGATGTTATAATTAATTCTACACCTTTATTATAATAACATTAAACGTATGGAAACAGTACATATTTGTATAAGAAACAGACTAATAATAAACGGCAATTGAAAGATTAAAATTATTGTTTGTATGTTGAAGTTAAGGCTGGTAAAAGAATTGAAGAAAAGGCGTGATGGACTTCGTTCAAAAGCCAAAGCGTGAAGAGGGAATAGGCGATACATCTATATATAAAATCCAAATACCACTCATTCACTGACTCATCACGAAATCTCAAAAACTACCGAACGGATTGCAATGAAATTTGGTATGCAGCTTTCTCTAGGGACGTGGGTGCTCGCTAAGAAAGGTTTAAAAAAAAATTCGAAATTTTAGGGGGGTTTGGGAGGGGATCAAATTTAATAAATCACGATTTCTCTTAAACTACTGAACGGATTGGAATGAAATTTGGTACGTAGCTTCCTCTAGGGCCGTAGGTGCTGGTTTAGAAAATTTAAAAAAAAATCGAAATCTTAGGGGGGGGGTCAAAGTTACTAAATCATGATTTCTCCAAAACTACCGAACAGATTGGAATGCAATTTAGTATGTAGCTTCCTCTAGGGCCATATAGGTGCTCGTTAAGAAAGGGTTTCAAAAATTTCGAAATTTTAGAGGGATTTAGGGGGGTCAAAATTACTAAAAAAAAACACCGAACGGATTGGAATGAAATTTAGTATTTATTTATTTATTTTTATTTTCCACAGACACATGACATAACTTCATTAACATATAAAATATTACACTTAAAAACAAAACTAAAAATCAATCTTTATATAATGAAATTACCATAACTTATAAAACAATGAAATTAAGATTTCTTACAAAATAATGAATTTACAATAATTATAAAATAATATTAGCATAGCTTATTATATAATATTAACATAACATTCAATTATATATTCAAAACTAAATTAAAATACTGTGGAAAACATACACGCACACAGAAAGGCAATAAAATACCCTTAAATGTGTGCGGGAGTTATCTTAAATATTAATTACTATTCATTCATGCATACATTCATACATCCAGACACACAAACAGACGGACGGACTATGATTTTATTTTTTTTAACAAGTTTTTGACTCTACATTAAAATACATTTCCTTGGCATATACATACTAAACCATATATTTAGGTTCAGTCACACTATATAATCAGACCTTGCACCTCTGTTTCATCATTGAAGAGATATAAACATATTTTCCAAAGCCTCAGTAGAAAGAGAAAATAACCAGTGTCTAAGTTTGTCCTTAAAAGCCCTCATATCGGACATATTCCTTAAATATAAAGGCAATATGTTAAAGAATTTTGGCCCAAGAAAGAAGAAGGTTCTTTGAATAAACGTTTTATTACATTTGGTTAACTTTACAAATCTCTTGCTTACCTGCCTTGTGGGTACACCGTGATTTATCCGAGCCCCTTCATTGCCACTTACCCTATAAAATAGTTATAACACTTTAAAAACATATAGATACCGAAGAGGAAGAATTTTTTTGCAATAAAGCATGGGAAGGAACTTTGAAGCCGTCCTTTTTTGCACATCAATCTAGCGAATGTTTTTTGGAGCCTAATCAATGGAGTTAAGTGTGAATTATAAGTACCCCCCCAAATAGATAAACCATATGCCAACTTAGAATGAACAAATGCAAAGTAAACCTGCCGCTGCACTCGTACAGGCAGATATGCTTTTATAAATGAAAACTTTCTTAAAAACATAAACACATATTTTTTTAAACTGGATATATGATCTCGAAACGATAGTTTTTCATCCAATTGCAAGCCAAGATATTTAGTGCATTTACTTTGAGTAACTTCACTACAATCACAAAACTGGCTACGGCAGTCAACACTATGATATTTAAGCGGCACCAGGAAATGAAAGGAATTACAAATGGAAAAGTTAATAAACATTGTTTTAGCTACATTTAAAGAAAGTCTATTGTATCCAAACCAGAGGCTCAAGAAATAAAGATCCTGTTGAATTTTTATTTGCAACTTATTTGCATCCGAATGTGCGTAGGCCAGAGCCGTGTCATCAGCAAATGCTGTCATAATGCCATTGAATGGTCCTGAAAACAAGTCATTAATAAATATTAGAAACAATATGGGACCAAGTACCGAACCTTGAGGTACACCAAATAGCAATGAACGCCGAGTACTCTCTGAGGAACCAATTTGGACAAACTGCTTCCTATTTCCAAGATAAGACCGAAACCAAGACAAGGCCACCCCTCTTATTCCAGCTGATTCCAGCTTTTTAACCAAGAGTTCATGATCAACTGTATCAAATGCTTTCTTGATGTCCAAAAATAAGCCTGACACTTTCATTCCTAAATTCAAATATAACAGACATAAAACTATGTAATGCTAATTCAGTGCTAAACCCCTTCCTGAATCCAAATTGACTAACATGAAAAAAATTTAATTTGTTTAAAAAAGACATTAATCGTTTTTTTATCAGTTTCTCAAAAATCTTAGAAAATACAGATAGTAAAGAAATTGGACGATAATTTGAAACATCATCAGACTTTCCAGATTTAAAAATAGGAATTATCTTAGCTACCTTCATTTGTTCCGGAAAAATTTCTAAAGTCAAACTTTTATTACAAATATGAGCCAGTATAGGTGCTATTAAACTTCCAATATCCTTTAGTAAATTAGTATTTATATCAAGACCTGATGATTTGCACTTCTTTAATTTGCGAATGCACTCTACAATTTCTTCAGGGTAGATTTTGGTAAAGAATAACGAGTTCGGCTGTGATTTTTGTTTGAAATTTATATTGTACTCCTCATTACCCCTTACACCGACTTTATCAATAAGTGTGTTTGACCTTACTGGAATTTCCACAAAAAAACGTATTGAATTCCTCTACTAGAGAGTCATCACTATCAATCTTTAACCCATTACGTTGCAAAACTATTTTGCCTTGTTTTTTTGACTGGTTACCAGATAACGAGTTAATAACCTTCAACTGATCACCAATTTCATAATTTCCCGACTCAAAAATATTAGAAAAATACTGCTTTTTAGCAATCTTAATCCATCTATTAATATTATTTCTAAGTGTTATAAAATTATTCCTTATTTTATTATTGTTTGGATCACGTTTAATTTGTTTATAAAGTTTATCTTTTGTCTTAATAGCTCCCACTAGGCCATCGCTTATCCAAGGCTTTAACCTTCCATCCTTATTCCTATACCGTTTAACATTATTAACAATTAATTTAGATTTATCGACATCATCGGATAATAAGCTAAGAAATAGCCCAAAAGCTTCATTTACATTGTCACAATCTAAAACATTATCCCACTTCCGGTCTTCTACTAATTTTTTAAATAGTCGCCTGTCCAATATAACGCTACTATTGACACCAATTTCTGCGGAAGGTGAGCACTTAGACAGAGACAGACAAACCGCCCTGTGGTCCGTTATTAGAGAATCTATTGTTACAGCTATTTTTTCATAGATTTTCCCGCTTTGAATAGAATATGGTCAAGACAACTTTGTTTTCCAAAGACTGGGTCGATTCTTGTAGGGCTTCCAATAAGCGGTTCAAGACCCCAAAAAGATAAAATTTCCCTATACATGTCTACCAAACAGCCTTCTGATAACAAATCTATATTTATATCTCCAACTACTACAATATTATCTTTTCTTATTATTTCTAGATGTGAAGCAAAACTATCCAGAAATGCCGATTCCATTTCATGCCATCTATACAAACATAAAAGCTTAAAAGAAAATTTATTTTTAACCTCACAAGACAACAGCAATGAGTCCGCATGATCGATGCGCACTCTTGTTCGACTCTTGTTAGGAATATGTTTAATAAAAACAACAAGACCACTAGCCCTATTACCCCTTCCTGCTTCCACTATCTTATCATAGCCTTCAATCTGAAAAATATCCGCATCCTCCTCACAACATAACCAAGCCTCTGTCAAAACAATAAAATCTGGTTTACATTGCAATGCACTCAGGTAAATAACAAATCTATCGAAATTCTTTTTAATACTTCTAATATTTTGATGCAGAATTAAAAGGCTATCAACTACCAGTTCAGAGTTTTTAAACTTATCTATACTAAGAGGTAGGTCAATATTATCTGTCATAGTTTAGTAAAGTTATTAACAAAATAAATAAACTGGTGAACAATCATATCCAGGTTCATAAATTCAAATACACTGAAGTTTAATCAGGCTATCTTTATATAATATACTACGGTATCAGTAAACAAAGCTTAGATAGTATTTGCTTTGCCATGACTTTATGTACTAAGTCCATGCTCTCTTTCTCTCTCGCACCCAATACAATATTTTACTTAAACAATTCATTTAGATTATTTTGAATAACTCAAGACAAAATTTACACTTGGATTAAAAATAATAATAACAATACTTCTCCAACACATAATAAGCCCAAATGACTACAGAATATAATACCACCAATGGTCTGTCAATACCATAAGAAAAGAAACAATAATAATAATAATGTATACCTATAAATACCTTCATACATCCAAATATACATACATACACATACATACAACAACGATACATAAAATACATTTACACATAGCCCAAAATACGAAATCCAGTAATAATAAATTATTGACATCATTTAATCTATTAAATTCAAAACCAACATTTATATTTAAATAAAAAAACCTGAATCCAAAGATCCTTACAAAGAAAATGAAAATTTATAATTTGTCCTGTACCTATTCTTTAACATCATTCAAGTCATCCAAACTGTTAATCTGATATATTTTTCTAGATGATTCAGTCTTTTTAATCAATATTTTCCCATGTTTAACCGACACAAATGCATATGCTTTTTTCTGGCTTCAATTTTAACCTCCCTAAGAAGGTTGCTATAATATGGAGTAAGATTTTCGTTAAAATAAAGTTTATCGAACCTGCTACCACGAATGTCCTTAGAAACGATAGTTTTACGCTTTTTTGCTTCGGTAAGCCACAGATCACGAGTTTTCCTATTCAAAAACTGTACAAGTATTTTCGGTGAAACATCCTGGCGTCGTGATGGCAGTCGATGTACTCGCTGTATATCCGATTCATTGTACACAACCTCCAGAACCTTCCGCGGTATAACCTCCATTTCCTCTTCCGGTAATTGCTCCAGATTATGGATCTCTAAGTTTACATTTCTTCCATACTGTTCAAGCGAGTTAAACCGACTTCGTAGGTCAATAAGTTCATTAATGATTTCTACATTTTTACTTTGTAGCGTGTTCATCTCTTTTTTTAATTCTTTGTTCTCGTTTTTAAAACTGCGAACTTCATTTAACAGAATGTCATACTGCTCTGTGTGAAATTGAAGCGATTTCTCAAGCTCAGACACTTTTTCATTCAAACTGTCAATACCGTTTAGCTTTTTGTTCATCTCGCGTAGTATGCTTTTAAGTTAATCGTCCGCTACAGTTTCACTATCACTTAATTTAGACGATACACTGTTGGGACGGCTAATAGTCGGTTCTTTTTTCTTACAAATATCACAAGTCCACTTAGATTTTTGCAAGGCACTTAGATTCCGCCATTTCGGTTCTCTAACACTACACCCGAAATGATATTTTTCCAAACATACCGAACACTGAACACAATCTTCCTCGGTTGCAATTTCTTCCTTACAGCGCTTACAAACGGCCATAATTAAATGTTGGTAGAAAATACAATAATAATCACATAAAACGTTAGGGACATAGACTCAAACACACATTCATACAACCTTGTACACATGCAAGCAGGTACACGCACATCAACGCATCACGTAGAGCACGTCTGACCCTCTTGCCTTCTAACTGATAACTAGTATGTAGCTTCCTGTATGTGCTCGCCATCGATGTATAAACACACTGGATTGCGCGCTGAGTAGTCCGAAAGGTTTGAGAAACGAGCCGGCCGGTGTGGAGCTTCCCCCTCCACTGGTGGGCTAGACCTGCGGTGGGCAGCGTGATAGATGGACAGTGATACACGTTGTTGTTGTTGTATACAGTTCAATTCTTTGATTTATCCTCTACACTTTTTTATAATAATATGTAATTTTTGGGCAGAGGATATAGTATTCCTAAATTACTATTCAAAACAGGCCTAGTTTTGTTAGCAGTCTTGTAGTAGGAACATAAAAACTGGTGTTTTCAAAATAAGAAATTTGAAATTGATCAATATTTTTATACAGTTTTACTTTAGAACTAAATTACGAAACTTTTTTACATTTATGAAAAAAATTGCAAAAAATGTTTAGTACTACTTTTTATATAGGCCTAAAGTTGAACTTTTTCCTTTCGTTACTAAACATGCTTGTTCCTTGAGCTAATAACTTTGTTAATTTTACTTCAATCATTTTGTTTACTGGCAAAACTGACATGTATGAATTCTTTGAACCTTTATCTACAAAAAAACTATGGAACACTTTTGAATTGGTTTAGAATAAACGTGTTGAATAAATGGTTGAAATACAAAAACTTGGACGATTTTTTTTTACAAATTTGAAGTTTACGGTCATTTCGTTAGCTTATCGTTTGAGATACGGAAAAAAATCAAGAATACAATTTTGTTGAAAATCTAATTTGCTACCCGCAAAATATTAGTTTTTAAATTCGACTTACAGTTAAGCCACAAACTGGCTTTGGAAAAAAGCTTACACTGAGAGAACCGGTCCGGCCGCCATTTTTATTTTATTTAAGGGGTTAAAAATTAAAAATGGAAAAATGTTAAAATTATGACCATAATTAGAGATTTTGTAGTTTGCATTGGCATCACCATATGTCACCGCAGGGTTTGGCGAGAGAAGCGATCAGGGGCAGAGTCCCTAGTAGTAAATACAATTATTATACATTTTAACGGAATTTTGTAACATTTCAAAACATTGCGAGCTACATTTACAAAGCTTGGAGTGCGTCAAAAACTTACTAAACTTGTTTTATTTAACAATGTTTAAAGTGTAATGTATAGGTACCCCTACTTTTATGAAAATAAAATGCAGTTTAAAATGCTAATATAGATCATGTTTTTCATTATGGTTTTGGTTCAGTTTATTCTTCCCTAAAATTTTCCTTATCCTTATCTAACAACAATAATAATAGTTCAAACACAAACTCTTAATCTATATAATAAAAATGAATTGCTGTTCCTTTGTAAGCGCATC
>JAGFPH010012356.1:0-10070 GCA_018207615.1 Philaenus spumarius | reverse complement strand
CTTAGCAGAATGGGAAACTTACTCATGCTCAGAATAGCCAGAGTTTCGATTAGGACAGAAGCACTTGGTTTGGGTTAGTGTGGTGGGGGTAGCTGTGACTTATAACTTAACTTTTGCGCACTAGGACCGGAGGTTTTTGCGTGAATGACAGGATATTTTTTATATAATAGAGAGTTTTATCGTTTATTTCACTTTTTATAATAAAAGTATGACTGGCCCCGGTGCTACGGCTCCCCATGTAGGGCCCCTTCCTTTATGAATATCATGTACTGTTCATTACTTAAATTACTTGCTTTGCATACGAATCTATTTATCTCACAGTTTATATGTAAGAGGGACAATGTTTTATCACGTATGCCTTTGTTATGAACAATTCTTGGCCAATTCGAATCGCATTAGACTTCGCATGGCTTGTGTTGTCAAGGGAACCGTGAACAATTGGGCACGTGTTTTACTGCTAATTAATTACTTATTCCTGACATGGACGTCAATGTTTCGGAATATTGAGCAATACCATCTTTCCACACTAAAGCAACGGTGTATGATTGGAGAACGGATTATTAGAGAATTTCCATAGGAAAGATAAGCTATTATAATTGCTGTGACCCTTACGGTGAGACCTAACGTTGGGAGTAATAAATGAGCACCAATCATGGTCCTCAGAACACGTTTTGAGGTTTCATTAAAACTGTTATACATATACTATACTAATATTATAAAGAGGTAAAGGTTGTTTGTTTGTAGGGGGTAATCTCTGGAACTACTGAACGGATTGAAAAAATTGTTATACTTATAAAAAGCTACACTTATCCCTGAGTAACATAGGCTATAATTCATTTCGATAAAAACCTTTTTTATTTCAATATTTGTAAATTTAGTCGGAAAAAATCTTAGGTTAGGCCTAGACCGACGAACCAACACATGTATTTACATTTATTACCATAGCAACCAATTGAATAAAATAACATAACAGCTGTTTGCTCTAATATTTCCATTAACAGCCGATTTCAAACTTTGAAGCAATTATTTTTGTACTTTTAACTTTTAGTTTAGATTTTCATTCAAGTGTAGACCTGAGCTTTGCTAGTTCTTTTAAGGGGGTAGGGACATCTAAAAATTTAAAAAAATTTTACTGTCGTAATTTATTTTGCAAGTCTTTCTGAACACGTACATATAGTTTAAATGCTCTAAAACAATTTATTCGCAATAAATTGTTAAAAACCTAAGCAAGAGCTACAGATTTCGATTTCAGGATTCCCTGTCGGGAGCACAGTTTCGCACAACTCGTATTATTCAAATGATGTTTTAGCAGGAATAGACTGGTAATGTTGGCTAACCTGGTTTTCGGACCTCATTGTGAAATAGCTCTTAGAAATAGTCTGTCAGCTGATAGTGTTTTGTTCGTTATGTTACAAACATGTTTATTTGTGATCTGTGAGAGTTTAGTTTGAGATTATTTCTACAAATTCTTGCCGGTTACTAGATTTTATACTAATTCAGTGTTATTGTTCTGTGCTTCATCTAATTGTACAGTGAATTATACCTAGAGTAAAAAGGTTTGACAAAAGACGTTTCCGTTTAAATAAGCAGACAATGGTCCTAGGCCTAGGCCTAAGTCAGAGAAGTTCATAAACAAAATTTCAGAAACTAAGATACTCCCACATTCGGAATGGCGTGCGAAGCACGCAATGCACTGTGTATTGGAAATACTCCCATGGGGAATGGCGTGAGAAGCTCGCAATGCTTTGTGTATTGAAGGTACTCCCAATATACGGAATTGCGTGCGAACCATTTTGCAGCTATGCAGCACCGTCGTGAATAGACCTATTTCCCAAATTGTCGTTTGAAACACTAAAACATAGGCCTAAAACCTTAATTTTGGAAATTTGCTCAACCCACGTCAGCGGTTCAGCTGCGTGGTCGAATTATTAATATTTTATAATTCATCTGGCAAACTTAAATTTTGTTTGTTGTGCGGGGCCCCCCTAAGGCCGGCCCTGTTAACGCCTCTACAAATTCCAATGGTTTACAATTTTGTCAACTGCTAATATTACGGTAGATTGTTTCTGTTATGCTGGCACCGATGGCTGACCTTCGTTTGCTTTATCACCTTTCAAACAGCTGATTTATGAGATTCTGTTTATGCTTACGGCGGTGATTCTGGGTGAACAGTGTTAAAAATCGACGTATTGAAATTACTTTGAAGAAATCTGAACAGAAGCGGTTTCCGACTACAACAGATGTTGTTAAGGAAAACAGACGTTGTTTTCTTGGAAAATATGAAGTCATAACTGAGTCAGCTAGTTGCATCTATATTTCCCGTAGTTGTCTGCGATTACTGCATTCACGGAAACTACTTTCAGTTAGAATATTTGCATTTTCTCTGTTACCCTTGACTCAATGATAAGCCGGGACCATTGGATTTGTCTCAAGACCGTAGCCAGGGGCGGGGAGGGGGGGGTTTAGGGGTTTCAGAACCACCCGAAATCCCTTACGTGGATTTTAAAGCTTTTATGGTGTTTTACGTTTGATTGATTTCGGAGGAACTAGACGGGCTATAAGGTCGTTTAGGGGGTTGGCGTGCAAAGCATGCAATGCATTTCGAATTGAAAATACTCCTAATACTGGGGTTGGCGTGCGAAGCACGCAATACATTATGTATTGAAAATACTCCCAAACGGGGGTTGGCGTGCGAAATACGCAATGCATTGTGTATTGAAAATTCTTCCAATACGGGGGTTGGCGTGCGAAGTACGCAATGCTCTGTGTATTGAAAATACTCCCAATACGGGGGTTGGCGTGCGAAATACGCAATGCATTGTGTATTGAAAATACTCCCAATACGGGGGTTGGCGTGCGAAATACGCAATGCTCTGTGTATTGAAAATACTCCCAATACGGGGGTTGGCGTGCGAAATACGCAATGCATTGTGTATTGAAAATTCTTCCAATACGGGGGTTGGCGTGCGAAATACGTAATGCATTGTGTATTGAAAATTCTTCCAATACGGGAGTTGGCGTACGAAGTACGCAATGCATTGTGTATTGAAAATACTCCCAATACGGGGGTTGGCGTGCGAAGTACGCAATGCATTGTGTATTGAAAATACTCCCAATACGGGGGTTGGCGTGCGAAGTACGCAATGCATTGTGTATTGAAAATACTCCCAATACGGGGGTTGGCGTGCGAAGTACGCAATGCATTGTGTATTGAAAATACTTCCAATACGGAGGTTGGCGTACGAAGTACGCAATGCATTGTGTATTGAAAATACTCTCAATACGGGGGTTGGCGTGCGAAGTACGCAATGCATTGTGTATTGAAAATACTCCCAATACGGGGGTTGGCGTGCGAAGTACGCAATGCATTGTGTATTGAAAATACTTCCAATACGGAGGTTGGCGTACGAAGTACGCAATGCATTGTGTATTGAAAATACTCTCAATACGGGGGTTGGCTTGCGAAATACGCAATGCTCTGTGTATTGAAAATACTCCCAATAATGGGGTTGGCGTACGAAGCACGCAATGCACTGTGTATTGAAAATACTCTTAATACGGGGGTTGGCGTACGAAGCACGCAATGCACTGTGCGCCGGCCGCTTCTCATAGTGTTCAGTGTCAAGGTCACTTGTGCGTCCTTAGCAGTGAACGTGTTAACGCGATGATAGTACTCTAACGTTAAAGTTATAAAACGTGTACACGCGACCGTAGTATGCGCGGGTAGTTTAGTCCAGTCGCGTAAGCCAATCCTGAAAAGGGTAAAATAGACCCTTTTTTCGGGGGAAATCCAGTTATCCGAATTTTACTTTCTCACTATACTATAGTATTGAGAAAGTGTATAGTGATCGACAAAAAATCCCTTTTAAGATTTTTGTAGAAATATCCGTTTTGGGACCGCCTCTGAGTCCAAAAAAGTGGTTTTTACAAAATGTCTGTCTGTGTGACTTATGTCTGTATGTATACAAAGCTAGAGAGAAAACTATTCGATCGATTTCGAACAAATTTACACCAGACATGTCAATTATTAGGCCTGTATAGAAGCACGAAAGAATGTTTTGAACAATTTTGAAAAACAACCCCCTTTTTGGCCAAAACCCCCTAAAAATCTGGTATTATTTTTTTATAAAAAAACTGGTCTAACGATTTTGATAAAGTTTTTCTTATTTGCATATTTTAATGTACCCTACTATATGCAAAAACCGCATCTTTCTAAAAATCTCGTTTAGCTAATAATAATAATAACTGATTTTTGGGGGTTTTTTGGCCGATTTTTTCAAATTTTTCAAAGCCTTTTTTCGTGCATCTATACATGCCTAATTGACGTGTTTGGTGCAAATTTGTTCGAAATCGATCGAATAGTTTTCTCTACAGCTAATAATAATAATATTTATTAGTTAATCTCCTACTTTAATATCACCTCTCCTACCCCACCTACAATTATGAAGTCACAGTGAATCTGTTTAATAATTTTAAGTTTGTTTGTGAGAAAGAATGTGCCAGATCCTGGTACCGTTTGTTAGTTTATCCGAAAATGGGGTCCGGTCCCAATTGATGCGGATAACTGGGGTTCTACGGTATCTTAATCCCAACTAACTTCCTCGTCCTTTAAATGTCAGAGGCTTATCTTGTAAGTGTTCGTGATGTCATGGCAGAATAACAACTCTTGGAATATTTAATTAATTCCTCACAGCATTCAAAGTCTTAGAACATAGTACTGTATTATTAAAATCTCACTATCTTTCCTTAAAATAAAAGTGTTAACTGGAAATTAACCTCCTTTAGACTAGCATCACTTGATAGTCGAAGCAATCATGGCGGTTGTAATCTTATGCCATATAGAGATTGAACCGAATTGAAATTGATGATTGGCAGTTTCCTGCCGTTGCTATGACAACGCCTCCCCTCCCTTCCCTTACTTTCTCTCGTGACAATACGTGGATGTGCGATTATTTCAGCACGTTTTTAGTCTAAACTCCGCAAGGTCATCGGTACAGTCTGTCTAGAAAGCCGTAAACGTTCCTTCGGCGAAATCAGTTATTGTTGTAGGTTAAGACAAAATCAATGCCATCTTTGCAAACGGTGTATAAAGGGCGGGGCGACAATAAATGGGTGTTTAATCACTTTAAATTACAATTCAGGAATTTGGTTACAGAGTAACAGGTTTAAAAGTAACAGGTTACCTGGAGTCTGGCCATTTTTGCTTGTAAGACTCTCTATGCCATTCGGGCGGGAATTCCAGCGATGACGCGGGTGATGCGGTGTTTCTGGTCGTCTAAGGCCCAGCGCACACGGTGTGACTGTTTTTACAGCAACTGTTGCAAACCAGTTGCGACTGCAACCAGTTTGCAACTGAAACAAAGCTTCTGTCCGCACACGGTGCAACTGTTTTACAACTACAGTTGCGTTATATTGTGCAATCAGTGGAGTGCAGTGAAGTTATAACACTCAAGTTATAGTCGTTTTTAAGGCCTTCCTTGTTTGTCAAGTGCAATAACAATGTCAGACTCAGACGAAGATGACGTTATTAGTTATTATGATTAGCGAAGACAGCGAAGGGTACAGAGAGAGCATTGGGTTCACCCTTATTTGAGCAATAACGTTAGTTCTAGGCTATTTGTAGCAACTAGAGAGCTGTCACAGTCGGATAGGAAATTTAAATCTTTTTACAGAATGACAAAAGACACCTTTTTGGAACTTACAAGACTAGTTGGACCTTCCTTGGAGAAGATGGACACACCTATGAGGGAATGTGTTCCTGCACAGGAAAGAATAATGATCACTCTGAGGTAAGTTTAATAACTCAACTGTATTGTCATTTAAAATTACAGTAGCAAAGGTAATGAAATGATCAATAGATAAAAATCAAATAAAACATGTGTTTAGTTGTAATTAGTATTAAGACTTTGAGAAAATGCCTCATAAAAATTTGCACTATGCATATTATCACCAGCATTGGAGATGTTAGTCGCGTCAATTTCTGAGTCTATTGAATCGGACATAGATGGGGATGTGAGCACTGTCAGAGTTGATGACGACCGTGACTGCTGATGTTGGTCCATGGCTGAAATATCATCAATGACTCTTAAAACCTGCCGTTTGAATAGCTTTATTTGAGAATCACTGAATTCATCCAATTCTGGTAGCAAGCTCAGCATGAACATCTTAATCCCCTGCTGTTTATCAACCTTCTGATTGCTAGTGTCTTCCTTGGTGTTTGACAGCAACTTAGCCTTTTTTGCTTTAAAGTAGTCAGCAACTGATTGATCAGCTAAAGCTGCTGAGGTTTTGTTCTTTTTCTTCTGGATTTGGGAAGTACTCTTTGACGACAAACTTGCAGGTGTTT
Source organism: Philaenus spumarius (assembly GCA_018207615.1). Taxonomy (NCBI): domain Eukaryota; kingdom Metazoa; phylum Arthropoda; class Insecta; order Hemiptera; family Aphrophoridae; genus Philaenus; species Philaenus spumarius. The sequence goes on along the minus strand of JAGFPH010012356.1, from coordinate 3,724 downwards.
TTTCAGTTTGGTGTTGAGATGGCTCATCTAAAATTGAGGGAGACATAGATGTAGAATTCTGTGGTTGATTTGTGGATTCAACTTCTAATTCTTCAACTTGGGTTTCAGAACCTTCATTATCACAAGTTGACGGCTGTGTTGTGCCGGGTGGTGTAGGCAAATTTCCCGATGAAGGAGGAACCACTGTTTTCATGAACGGTAGACAAAACTGCATTGCATTTTCCAGATAGTAAGCCTTTTTCTTCCCTCCTGAACCGCTGGGCGAAGGTTTCATTTTCCTCATGAATACTGTGCGTAAATTTCTCCACTTTTCTTTGCAATCTTTCACTGAAAAAAAAAACGAAACAAGAGATGAAAACAATACTTTTATTAGCAAGAACTTATTGATGCAATAAATCAATTCTGGTTTTATCTAACCTATTTTTTTGTTTTGCTTGCAGGTATTTGGGTACTGGTGAAACATTTGTGGCAATTTCCTTATATTTTGCCAGAGGTGATAGCACAGTAAGAAAAATTGTCAAGGAAACTTCACAAACTATCTGGGACGTCCTGAAGGACATTTACATGCCTGTTCCTACACAAGATAAATTAAAACATACCGCTGATCGTTTTGAGCTGCTATGGAACCTTCCAAACTGCATTGGCGCAATAGATGGTAAGCACATAAGAATTGAAAAGTTTCCGCATACAGGATCTGAAAATTTCAATTACAAGAACTCCACCGTGCTTATGGCGTGTTGTGATGCCGATGGGTTTTTCACGATTATTGAGCCAGGTTACGCTGGGCGTAACAGTGATGGAGGGATTTTCAGAGCAAGTTCGATTAAATTCTGGATGAAGCACGGTGATAGTATCCCTCCACCTTCACCTTTGCGGTACGATGATAAAAACATCCCATTTCCATACTACTTCGTTGTAGACGAAGCATTTCCGCTGAGTCGCAACTTGATGAGGCCTTTTTCCAGCAAAACCCTCGACAATGTTAAACGGATATTCAATTACAGGTTGAGCAGAGGAAGGAAAACAATAGAATGTGTGTTTGGAATGGCAGCGGAAAAGTTTGCTATGTTGAACGGGCCAATACGATGCCGTGATCCTGTAGCAGTGAATAGTATTGTGAGAGCAGCTTGTATCCTACACAATTTTGTACGTAAGCATGAAGGTACTGACTACAGCCCACAAGACGTATCAGAATGTAACAATCTACCAGAACATCCAAACAATATTGAACCAAGTGACCTTGAGTTACAGGATGGTGCTTCAGCGACTACTTTGAGGAGTTATCTGGCAAACTACTTCCTTTCATCAAATGCAAGTTTACCATGGCAGTGGAAAGTAACAGTGCAACAGTAAAAAAATTTTGACTTGATTCCAAAGACTCTAGATTTGTCATGACAGTTATTGATTTTGCCATTTAAAACTAAATGTATTTTATTACATTCTTACTGTGGTGAATAGTGGTAATAGGGTATAGTGTGGTGAAATATATTTTTCTTCACCCCACGGCTAAGAACGTAACAGTATAGCAAAGTAGTAGTAAATATGAAACAGCCCTCAAGAGTTGGCTGTCATTACCAGTAATGTAGGTAGTGTTTTTGAGGTTATGTTGTTAACACCTCAGTTAGGGCAAAATTAAATTTATAATATTTAATTAATTAAATTAATTGATTAATTTATAAATAAATAAATAATTTATTTATAACATACCTGGCAAACCCAATTCAACAGACACATCTTGCCATGCTTTATCAGTCAAATCTTTCCTTGAATATCCTGGCAGTTTGTAGTTGTACAAAACTTCATGCTTCTCCACTTCTCCAACGAGCTTCAAGTTGAATTCTTGATCATTCATTTTGAGATAAACACTATACAGCCGTCAAAATACCAACAAAATACCACCAAAACACCACAAAACACCCCGTGGTCTCGTGCAACTTTAGTCTGCAACGCAACTGCAACGTCGGGCCCACGGTTGCATGTGACTGGTTTCAAACATTTTTGGAAATCGCAAACAACCAGTTGCGTCGTGTGCGCCTCCCCACTTCAATACATTGCCGATGTCACAAAACAGTTGCACGCGCAACTGGTTTGCAACGACAGTTGTAAAACAGTCACACCGTGTGCGCTGGGCCTAAGTTGCGAGTTTTGCTGGCGTAGACCCGATCCTTGACCATGCCCCACAGCCAAAACTCGCATGGCGTCAGGTCGGGTGAAAGTGCTGGCTATGGGGGAGGATCCAGCGTTTACCGAACGACGGGCAGGTGCGCCGTCTTGGTGAATGGCAAGTGGTTCCTCCATGAAGTGATTCTCTCCCCCGACGGTCTGTTCTTCGAAAAATAAGGGTCCGATCGCTCCAAATTTGGTCACGGTACACCAAACGTTCAACTTGGGGGAAACTCGCGTGTGCTCTCGAACTTCCGATGCTCGGTCGTCCAGATGACACAGTTGCATTTGTTCACACGACCGCTGATGTGGAATGTCGCTTCGTCCGGAAAACGGAACGGCAGGCTCCATGCGCAGCGCTCTCTCGTGCTTGCTTGTCAGCTGCTGCCCGATCTGCAAGTGGTAAGGCTTCATTCCTAAATCACGATGCGAAATTCTAACCGGTGACCTTTGCGAAATGTTAGTTTTTAGAGAAAGTTTGCTCGTGAACTTGGTAACATCGCTTCCTGCACGCGGATGATGCTCTCTTCAGTTCGGGCAGATCTCTTTCTAAAACTGTTCCCCTTGCAATCGCACCTAACTGTAAGGCGCGATGGTGCGTCTCGTCCGGTCCAAGCCTTGAAATTTTCTTGTACGATGCTTAGGGACTGAAACACCTCCATCCAGGCAGCTATCTTCCTTCGGTCTTCAAAGGAGTATCAGGCCGCCATGGTTTAATCTGCAAACAACAAAATATTTAGTCTCCCATACAGTGTTAACATCTTTGTGGCTCACCCTGTACTTAGTTAATTAATTTACAATGAATTCTGTAGGACCTAGTTAGTTCAGTTACGCGTACTTACTTCATTTCCGACGCACTCCTAACATACAGTGAGAGAGAGAGGGGATATCCGAGTTTACCCGATCGTGAATCGGAATTAGCCGTGACCGTTACAAGGCGAGACGTTCCGCGCGTCGTCTTCTCATTTACTCCCCAAGATTTCCCATTCTCTTTCTGTGTCTGTGCGCCCCGAGTTTACCCGAACGCGAGTCGGAAATAACCGAAAGCTTTATGCGGATGGACGAAAGCGTGTCATGAACTTATTTAATCTTCAAGATGTCTGGTTCCATCTCTGTGACTGCGAGGACCGACTGAAGAAGTTTACACTTCAAAAGTAATTTCTATGCACAAACTATTAGGTGGGAGTGTCTGTTGAAACCATGTGTCTACACTAATTACGTCTGCTCCGCTATGTGTAGGCCTACAACAAGTGTAGTTTATTGCAACAAGTATAATATTGAATAGAATAGATTTATTGCAACCATATTACTTTGGCTAGCATTAAAATGCCGATGTATTGAAATCATGAGATACTTTTCTGTTTGTCTGTCTGTTAACACGATATTTCCACTCACAGACGTCGTGAAAAACTTCTGATGGTGAAAAATTCTTCGAAATTTTATTGCGGACAGTTGAAAAGCTTTTGAGCTTTCTAGCGTGAGTCGTAGCGCGTCAGGATTACGTTTTTAGGTCTAAATTTTGAATATATTGGGTACAAATTTCGAAAATACAGTGTGGGAT
>JAGFPH010012355.1:8531-30535 GCA_018207615.1 Philaenus spumarius | reverse complement strand
ATAAATAAATGACTTCCCAAAGTTACATAGAGCAATAAACTTTCTAATTTTAATACTGTAAAGCTCTAGACAAATTCATTGAAACAAACTATAAACTCATTTCAGATGTAAAAGAAGTCATGTTCAATGTTAAAGACACAATAAATTAAGTATCTTTAAATTTATTGTATACAGGAACGTAACTACAAGAAACCTTCAGCCAGGACTTGTAATTTTCTTATTAAAGCACATACATAAATGTATACACAACAAGTAACATGTTCTATCTCACTCTGGCATATGGCATCTTGCCCACTGTGTTTTGTCTCTTTCAGTTAACCAGAAATAATTGACACTTCACGTAATAAGCTTTTGTTTCAACCTCATTGTTACGTCTTTGGTATTACAATTTTGAGAGAACAAAAACAAAGATCCGAGGATGATGCATAAAGTGTGTTTCGACAAGTTATATTATGTTTGCAGCCTGCTTAGGCTTGCTTTACTCCATTAACTTAAATCGTTATATTGAAAAGAGTATCTACTAGTTTTTTTTCAGTTCTTTGTAAAACAGTTTTAAATTCCTGTTTACAAAATATACAATGTAAATGGGAATCGTGTACGCTTTTTACTCGAAAGAAAGGATTTTTCTTAACCCTTAAACTTTCTAAGATTTTACTTTACTAAGCAGGTTTTATATGTAGGCCTATACTATTAAGTATGGAGTTTCAGATAAATCTCTACAATAACCAAAACCAGTGCTAAGTAATAATTATGTGGCTGTTTATGTGAATGGTAATACATACTATGGGCGCCCATATAATATTTTCTAGGGAGAGCGGGGCTAGACAAGGGTATGGGGCTTAACTCGTTCACTGCTACGGCTCACTCGCACATGTGAGCTTGACATTGAGTACTATGAGAAGCGGCTGACGCACAGTGCATTGCACACCAACCCCGTATTAGAAGTATTTTAAATACACAATGCATTGCGTGCTTCGCATGCCTACACCCGTGTTGGAAGTATTTTCAATACACAATGCATTGCGTGCTTCACACGCCAATTTTAGCCATATATGCTATGGGCACACATGTGCATCCGCTTTAAAATATTAGTGATTATTATGTTGAAAGGTTCAAAAATAAAAAATAAAGTAATTTCTACTCATTCAGACTATAAATATAAAAAATAAAAGGTCAGCTCCTAGCCCCTCCTTCGGCAAAAAGAGTTCAGGAATATTTTTGACCTCCCCAAGAAAACTTTTAAAATTTGGGAAGCCAATTTGGCTGTTCAGGTAAAATATTAACAAACACAGCTTTGATTCTGAACCTTTACACTGTCAGTGAATACACAAAGACCTATAACACTCTTAGAGGCCGCACCAAGTAGTGACCCAGCACACTTATGCTTGAACTCTTATAAAAGTAAATAAAATAAATATATGTAAAATCAAGCGGTACATAACATTTAAAACATATTTTAGTGCTAATCTCTTTAACAAAAAATACCTGACTATAATTAATAATGTACATATTTGCCTTTTCCTGGGAGCTAGGGGGGCCGTGACCCCCCTCTGCCCATAGGTATGGGCGCCCATGATACATACACAACTTTAGAGTTGCACTATAACACGGTGACATAGCTTCGCAACCACATGGAGATTATATAGTGCGGAATCCATAGTAATTATGTTCCACCCCCATACATAAGGAATGTTTTGGTTTATAACGGCAGAAGTTTTGTTCGGAGATATGGGGTTCAAAATTAATTGTACATCGCATTAATGAACTTATTAGGTGAAGTAGGTGAAACAGCTGGGAATCGAGTACTGAAGTGGCCGAGACGGGCCAGAATATTCCTGAATGTTCTAGAAGATTACGTTACTCCCAGAATAGTCCATAATATACCAGAAAGTGTCCAAAAGAATGTCCTAGAATGTCATAAAATGTTCCAGAAGGTTCGATAATGTAGTAGAATGTCCCAGAAAGTTCGAGAATGTTGTGTAATGTTACAGAATGTCATAGAATCTTCTGGAAGGTTTGAGAATGTAGTAGAATGTTCTTGACCATTTGAGAATGTTTCAGACGGTTCCAGAATATTATATATAATCTTCCAAAAGTTTCAAGAATGTTGTAGAATGTTCCAGAAGTTTTGAAAATGTTTTATAATTTTTCAGACTGTTGTAGAATCTTCCAGAAGTTTCGGGAATGTTATAGAATGTTCCAGACGGTTCGATAATGTTCCAGAATGTTATATCATCTTCCAGAAGGTCCATGAATGTGGTAAAATATTATAGAATGTTATAGAACCTTCAAAAAGTTCCGAAAATATTGTAGAATGTTCAGACTGTTCTCAACCATCGTAGCGACGTTCAGTTACGTAACGTTCTAAAATGTTCTGGTAACCGTAAACGGGCTTTTAAGCTTAAGACCTAAAACATTGCACAAATTACTCTTAAGACAAGTTATATATAGGATAAAAAAAACATGCATTATTATTTTTTGCATCTAAGGTGTAAAATATTTTCGCTAAAGTTTGAAAGGGCACATGAAATACGCTTTAAAGATAACTGTAGAAAATAGTGGACATGTTGATGTAGCGTAGCTGATCATGCAAATGGGAAACATAGATACATTTGAACGTAACTCACTCTATGTTATTGGGCCAATGCACTCTGAATATTTACCCAATATCTCTGTCCTCCATATCTGCGAGGTTTGGGAACCCTTGCTAGTTATATAATAGAAGTAAATACTTGTGTTTTGTCTATGTCAAAGCTCATGACAACAATAGTACTGTACTTCATATAGTCAGCTTTTGTGTTATGTAGCTTCAAAGCAATCGAACGTCTTATTGTAATATTGTTCTCTCTAGACACTTGAATGGTACATCTCCTATTGTACTATAAATTGCTTTCTGTTTATATACATGACTTTGATGAAGCACGAGGCAATATTCTTTAGCTTGAACTGTATACTGGAGAACTCACTGAAACACATTCTGCTAATACTGTGTTACTATCAAATAAATGCGATAGGTGCACTTCACGTCTACCGGTAAATTTGTTAATCAAAAATATTTTGAAGGAAAATATTTTGCACCTTACACGAAAATTATGAAATGTGTTTCTCTCCTAATTAAAGAGTGTTGTATGCCAAGTTTTAGTTCTCTAACTTCATAGGTTCCGGTGTTTTGAACATTCTAAAACAGTACCTTTGTTGGATCTAGGAAGTATGGAACATTTTACGATCGTCTGGAAAATTCTATAACATTCTGGACCATTATATAACATGCTACAACATTCTACAACATGTTAGATCATTTTAGATCATTCGGGAACATTCTAGCAAGTTTTGACCACTTCGGCACTCAATTCCCAGCTGCTTCATCAATTTCCCATAAAAATTCCATTGGTACGATGAGCTATTTCGAAACCAATATCTCAGAAGCAAACCTCTGCAGTTGCAAAGAGAAACCTTCTTCGTGGATGGGCAGATGGAGGGCTACCATACCATATAACCTCCATGGCGCTGCGGGGGTGGGTTTCGGAGTTATAGCGGTACTCATGGACAAACAACTCTTATATTTATTGTTCGAGTAAATGCAGTGTTCATAAAGTCCCTTGAACCATCTTCATTTTTTTAATAAACTTAAGTTAACAAAACTTTGTTTTTGTATTTTGTATTGTTTTTGATATTTTAGGGCTTGGGAGGGAAGAGGGTTAACAATTTCAAATGTAAAGGTAGGTCTGGTAATACACCATTGTAAAGCTTATAGAAACATAACGGCGCAAACTAGACCTTAGTATCCTTTTTAATTTCAAAGTAATCTACAATAAAAGTTCTGTTAAATAAAATTTTTTTACCATCATCTCTTTGAAAATAATGTTGAAAAAATAACATTTGAATTTTTTTGAATCTAGTTATAAAGTTATTGACGAAATAACCTTTTTTTTAAAAAAAATACCTAACCTCAACAACCTACTTATTCCTAATATTGACAAATAATAACCTGCTTTTATATTAAAATCACAATATAATATTCCAGTACTTTAATTGTCTATTACTTTGAAACCAAATAAGATACAAATTTAGTTTGACCGATTCTGTTTCTATTTTAATAAGTTCTGCAATACTGTATTACATTACCTAGCTTAGTCTAACATTTGAAATTCTTACCCCCTCTCCTCCTCCTACCACTCCAGATACTTTATGAACACTCTGTATTGATTAGCTCATGGTAGTTCTTCTTGCACTTAATCTGCATTAAATTTTAAGTTGTAATTTGAATTTTGCGAGAAATTAATCTACAAACTATATAAAATAATCTTCAACTACCAGATTTGTGCAAGTTATTTTATTCATGTACAAAAAATATTTGAAGTTCATCCAAATATGACATATAGTTTTTATAATTTCGTCGGTTTCGAGTATGTGAATTTTTTTTGTTCGTGAATTTATTGAAAAATTCTTGTGATTCTTTGCGTAATACGCATTGTGTAATATTTACAAAGTAACAAAATACTTATCATTAATGTTTACACCTAACCAATCTTTAACCGTATTTCGCCGAAGTTTGTTGGATGCAAATCTCTGTGCAATTGGTGCTGTGGACGGTAGATAAATGGACTAATTAAACCCAAACTTTATGTAGACTTGACCGAATCCCGAGGTAACCTTCCCTTATCTTAATTACGTATCGATCCTGTTTTAAATTGTATAATTCACTCTGCAAAGACCTTATGTTAGGGAATAAAGCTTACTCAGTTTATCTGTTAATTGAAATGTCTGAAATTAAATTTTGTGTGTGTCACTTACATGTTATAATTATTTCAATAAAACAAAGCTAATGTTGTAATAAAAAGTTATTTAAACCTCTATCTACACAGCCTACCATAGATGTAAGGAATATAAACAATTTTTAAATAGCTAGAAACATTTGGTTTCATTCACAGGTGTTTAGGAGGACTTTATTAACAATACGTACATTAAAATAATTCGACCACGCAGCTGAACCACTGACGTGAGTTGGGCAATTTTCAAAAATTTAAATTATAGGCCTATGTTTTAGGGTTTCAACCAACAATTTGGGAAATAGGTCTATTCACGACGCGACGGTGCTGAATAGCTGCAAAATGCTTCTTACGCCATTCCGCATATTGGGGGTGTATTTAATACACAATGAATTGCGTGCTTCGTACGCCATTCCGCATGATGGAAGTATCTTCAATACACAAAGCATTGCGTGCTTCGCACGCCTTTCCCAATATTGGGAGTAATAATAATAATAGGTCTTTATTGAACTAATATACAAAACTATTACAATTTCCTCAAAACTTCAGACAATACTATTGGGAGTATCTTCAACACACAAATCATTTCGTGCTTCGCACGCCTACCCCCGTATTGGGAGTATCTTCAATACACAATGCACTGCGTGATTCGCACGCCAACCCCACGGTAGAATACAGCACATGACTTTGAACTTCTATGATATTTTACGTTTTGATCGATTTTGGAGGAACCAAGCGAGCTATAAGGCGCGTAAAAAAACAAAATGTGCAGAATAACATCTTACATTTATATTTGTATAAAAAAGTCAAAAAAGATGTTTCCGATTGTTGGACTTTTTTGGAACCAAATTTGAGCCAAATTGGACATGGTTTATATATATATATATATATATATATATGATTTTTTTTGACACCACAAAACGTGTTTTTGTGAGTGATCGATGCTCATTTGTTACTCCCTACCGTGGGTCTTACCATAAGGGCCACGGTAATAGCACATTTTTCCAATGAAAATTCGCTAATAAAAAATTAATAGTAGGTAACTTTTATACTACATAGAAATAAAAAATAAAATCCCCATTTAAAAAAAAATTAAAATCAAGTGTTTGTGAGTAATTGGGTGTAAAACAGCTCTTTTAAATGAATGTGGATTTACAAATTAATATAGTAAATATTATTAGCATGGTATGTCCAATCTCTTCCCAAATCCAAATGGGGTTATGTATATCTTATGATAGCTCTTTATCACACGTCCATTTAGAAGGTTTTATTTGGAAGTGCATCGGTTAGGTTTGGAGATATGGGCATCAGAAGAGCGCATCACACAAATTAATTCGGTGAAGAAGCAATGGATCGAGTGCTGAAGTGGCTGAGACTTACCAGAATGTTCCAGGCAGAATGTTGCAAACAGTTCTGGACAATTAAAAGGCCTACCTGTTCCGGAACGTTCGAGAACGTTAGAATGTTCTTCACTGAAAACAGCTAAGTAGATAAGACCTAATACTTGGTACATGTTACTCTTTAAAATTATTTGAGTTTCTAATATTTGCGTTTAGAATGTGAAATAATGCTCGTAGAAAATTAATGTGTCAAGTAAATGCTGTACTTGTGGTTTATGCGTTCTAGGTGATCATATAAGTAAGCCTAAATGGGAAACATAGATTGATTTTAACGAAACTCACTATAAGTTTTGTTGAAAGTAAACTCTCAATATTTCTTCCATTAATTTATGCATATATGGCATAAATTCCTATCCTAGGGCATTACAAATAGTTTAAAAATAATTATAAAGATTTTAAAATATGTAGGCATTTAATACTAGTTGCTGTTCGCATTACCCATGTAAAAATATAGTAATACTGTTTGTTGTAATTGTTATTTATTCGTACTGGGGGCAATGTAGTTAAGCAATAAACGTGTCTTATACTTAGATTTCCAATTTAAACAATGTTTATTATTTAGGAATCGTACAACCGCAATTATAATTATAACTAGCTGGCCCGACCCGGCTTTGCACGGATAGACAAATCAAAGTTAAATGTATATTACAAAAAATATATTATCGCATATATTATTTCTCAAGACTATTTTTTGTCGGTACGCCATAACTTCCTTAATACATCATCAAATTACATGAATGAGGCATCATTTTAAAGCTTTCCTTAACCACTACAAGGGGAAAAATAAACAAACAGCTTAAAATTCATGTTTTAATAACAAAAATTGATTTAAAAAACTTTTATATTATACTCTGTATGTTCCTAATGAAAGGCGCCATCTACTAACCATCTGTTTAACTAGCATGACAGCTGTTAGTTAGATTGTTTACACTGTAAGATTGTATAGGGAAACTGTTATTTATAAACCAATGTAAATAAATAAACTTAATTAACTGAATTAAATCAACGTGTTAAATCAGGTAAATGTAGGCCTACTCCGAACTTGCGAAATATTCGCACGGGTCAGCTAGTATCAATAAATATATTACACTATGTATTTCTTATGGGGATTTTTAGTAACTTTGACCCCCCCAAACGTCCCCTAAAATTTCGATTTTGTTTAACTCTTTCTTAGCGAGCACCTAGGGTCCTAGAGGAAGCTACATAATAAATTCCATTCCAATCTGTTCGGTGTTTCTTTTTAGTAACTTTGAACCCCCAAACCCCCCTAAAATTTCAAATATTAAAAAACCCTTTCTTAGTGAGTACCTAGGGCCCTAGAGGAAGCTACATAACAAATTTCATTCCAATCCGTTCGCTGGTTTTTTGAAGTAACTTTGACCCCCAAACCTCCCCTAAAATTTCGAATTTTTCGAAAAACTTTCTTAGCGAGCACCTATGGCCCTAGGGGAAGCTACATACCAAATTTCATTCCAATTCGTTTGATGGATTTAGAGAAATCGTGATTTTTTGTATCTTTGACCCTTCCCAAACCCCCTAAAATTTTGAATTTTTTTAAACCCTTTCTTAGCGAGCATCTATGGCCCTAGAGGAAACTACATACCAAATTTAATTGCAATTCGTTCGGTAGGTTTTGATAAATCGTGATTTAGTAACTTTGACCCCCCCCTCCTTAAAAATTCGAATTTTCGGAAACCCTTTCTTAGTGCGCGTCTAGAGCCTATAAAGAGTATTAGTGCCAAATTTCATGTTTGTTGGCCTCGTGGTTTTGGAGAAACTGTGATGAGTCAATGAGTCAATGGTATTTGGCTTTTATAAGTATAGATTAGAAATAATTTATTTCTAAAAAAACAAATATTTCAATAAAGTGTATATTAAGTACTAACACAATAAATTTCAAAGCTAATCCAAGTTCAGTGAAGAGTATAATACAAGTGGACGTTGTAGCGCGTTTATATTCAACAAGCGGACGGCACCTAACGGCGATATTACTAATTACTATACTTGCTTCAAGTTTTTACCAGTGCAATGCGCATGAGCAGAATGTGGTTTGGAAGAACAGCTGCTCTGTCATTTAGAAAAAAAAACACCATGTAGTCCATTGATTCTAAGATCCCATTTTCGTAATTTTGACGAAGAAGTGAAAAACCTGAAATATGTACTAAAGAAATGCCGTTTCCAACTATCTACAACTTCCGAAAATTAACACTTATAACCAAAAATTAACATTTGTAACCAAATACCAACTGTGTATTTATAACAATATGTATTTCTAATTTAGACTTCTATATATTGCAAATCTATACTAATATTATAAAGATGTAAAGTTTTTCTTTTTTTATCTCTGGCACTACTGAACCGATTGAAAAAAATAGTTTCCTTTTTTTATTTCAATATTTGTAAATTTAGTCGGAAAAAAATCTTAGGTTAGGCCTAGAATGATAAACCAACACATGTATTTACATTTATTACCGTAGAAACCAATTGAATAAAATAACAGATAACATAGCTGTTTGCTTCAATATTTCCATTAACAGCTGATTTCAACAAATTATTGAAATAAGCAATTATTATTATTATTATTGGATTTGAAGCAATTATTTTTGTATATCTAGCTTTTAGGTTAGGGTTTTAAAGTGTAGACCTGAGCCTTGCTGGTTCTTTTAACCATTATTAACTGTTGTTATAAAATATAAGAAATAATTTGGTTTGAACATTAAACATTATTTACCGTCTTGGTTTTGAGGTTATTAATACTACACATTTATTAAATATAACATATGTTTTTAGAAGGTTCCATTAGTGGTTGGAGTGCGAAGCACGCAGGGGGCTCCTCTAGTTATAATATATTTTTATATTAAAAATAAAATAAAAAACAAAACCATGGTATTATTTCTTTTTAGTTTAATCTAAAATAAATAAGAATTATACTTATATTTAAAATTGGTGTGGTATCGATAGCGTTTTTGGATTACAGGACCTAAGGGAATTCATTTAGAAATTAATTATATGTAAAACACATATATATACATATTATATTATAAATAAATATCTTTTAGAATTTATTAAACCCTTCATTTTATATTTTTTACATTGTTTACAAATCTTTACTTAATGTAGTCATTTACATTTAAGTTTAATTATATTTATAAGTATAAATACATAATTATATAAGAGGTATAATACTTAATTATAAATCATGTCAAAAATAACATATAACTATACCTATGTGACATTATATTAAATTCTTTATATATTTTCTGTTCGATATATTTTTGAATATCTCAAGTTTGCCTTATTCTATTTAGAATCTAACCTTGTATAAATTGGTAACGTACTATTGTGTAAGTAATTATTTCTTTTAAGTATCGAATGGAAATTTCAAAGAACACTTTCTAAAAGTTGAGCTTCAAGTAAGTAAATTACGTTATTACTCCCTTTGTGTATGTGCTCTCTTGAACAATAGATTTCATAATCCTTTTAATCGATCCTAGGCACCTACCAATTAATAAATCGTACATTTATATAGATTACGCCCTAGAGTGACTCCATGTATGGGAACAGGCCAGATGCATTGCTGTGAATTACAACCGACTACTGAGTAATCTAGTTACAAGATAAACAGTACTTGAATTATTAGCTTCATTATCATTATGTAAAGTGTGATTTACGTTCTATATTTTATGCAGCTTTGTTACATTAATTTAATCGGCTTCATTAATTCAGCAATGACTAGGAACAGCGTTATCAAACATATTCCTGACAACTTGTAACAGATTAGCACAGGCTGTATCTTGTGACAAAAAACAAAGGGCAGATTAATTTTATCCAGGAAAACAATAAATTTTGGAATTGAAACTTCTTTAGTCGTTGTAGGGAAAATAGACATGGATCAAACGTAAACTGAAACGCATTCTACACGCGTGCGCAGTGCTCCCTTTGTGAAAACGTAATGAATTGAAACGGTTTAAATTCTCCAACTCCAACCGGCAGTTGAGAAGAAAGAGAGGGAGAAACATGTACAGGCATGCGCCTTATGTACTGTGTTATTATGTAGCATAGGGATCCAGTTGATGCTTGCCTATTATACTGTACATGAGCTGAACAACTTATAATAGTTATTTAATATTTGTTGGTATATTAATGCTAATGGACGAAATCAGCGGTTGTGGGTTTGAATCGTTTTTTATTGTTCGCAATTATTTTTGTTTAATTCGTTCTTTAAAAAAAATACTTAGGCTTACAAACTATATCTAGCTGAACCTTTATTTATTTTAAAAATGGTAAACTGACAGAGGCTATAATTCAACGTATTTTATTTAAACACCTGAAATACAGTTTGGGAAATAAAACAAAATATCATACATTTTAATCGCACGCCGATTTAAATCAATTACTTTAATCCCAAATATTTTTAATTCAGTCATTCATTTATCTTGGATAAGAGGTAATAAAAATTGACGAATAGAAAAAAATATTCATTTAACTAAAACAGATTTTCTTCAAATAAATTACACATAATCATTTCATACTAATGAAATAATAAATTCGTCAATCCTGTTTATGTTATTCGTCTAAAATATGAAATCAATGTTGTGAATCAGAAACCTAGCATTTTAATCACAGGCTTACTGAAATTAACAATTTTATAACTAAATATATTCAATACAGTCATTTAGTCTAAACTGTATTACTTTTGATTTTAATTGTCTCTACTTTTAATTGTCAGCACATATTTATTTCACGACTTAACAGAAGGTCAAACTTGGATGATTTATTAAAATAGGAATAATTCAGACCAAAGGCCACCATGAGGACATTTTTTGCAACACAAAATTTTGCCTGAAAGTTGTAAACCTAACCTTAAAAGGTGTACATAGTTGTTAAAGTATTAGGCTAGGCGCATATTGAGACGCGATTGACGCGTGTGAGCTAACATGACTCGACCTGCATGATACGATCGCGCCACACGCGTCGCCCAACTCTCGCCCAGTAGACACGTTTATTTTCATAAATTTTATTTGTTAGAATGTTCGAAATGAATGATTCAAGGATAAAACTATGGTTATTAGATCTAAGCTCAGAATTTGATAATAGGCCTATAGCAGACACTGAGGTTATAAATTAATATATTGGTCATTGGAAGTTATACTGAACATATCGTCAATACAAATATATTTTCTCTAAAAATATTTGTCCAATTTACATTAAATTTAAAATATATTCAAACAATACATGCGTGAATACAATATACAAAAATTATAGCTCTACTATAATATTCAAATAAATAGGCCAGCAACTTTATTAATCCTTATGAACTAGCTTAAAGAATTCGTATGATTAGCCTATCTATCAACATTTATTATCTTTAGTAAAAAATCTTATTAAAAGACATGATGGACTGAGCAAGTCCAGTACAAAATATAAATGTATAACATAATTGACATAATAATTAATCAAGATAGACAAAATAGATATAACCCCCCGCCCCCAAAAATTAAACAAATGGTTAGTGAGGTGTTAACGTTTTTATTTCGGTAATAAATACGTTTAGTATGAGAGTGAAGTGTAACCCTACTGTGTTACGCCTCGAAAAGCGGCTTAGAATTATAAAATTGATGGCATATTTAGTTAAACAATATCGAAGATGTATAATTTTTTTATATTATATTAATATATATATTATGTATGTATATTTTAAATTTCATACAAATTGGATGTTTATTTTTAGAGAAAACTGATTTCTTTGTGACTGCTTATAGGCTAATACGCTAGTCTTAACGAAATCGTGTGACTCGTGGCGTGAGAAACTGTGTCACTGCCACTGTGCCACGCGACTGACGTGCCACGCGAGTCGCGCTGCGTAGCGTAGCTATGTCAATTTGCGGTAATCCATTCATTTACGAATGTTACAAAAAGTCGCGCTGTGACCGAAGTCGGTTATGACAGCTGCAATAACTTTTCCTTATTTACCAGGCCGAAGACGGTTATAACAGCTTTAAAAAATTGGTAGGACAAATATAAACATCTGTTCCTTATTTATATGACCAAAGTCGGGTACGGCAGGCGTAATACGTTTTCCTTATTTACCTGACCGAAGCCGTTCACGACAGCTATATAAAATTGTACTTATTTACCTGAACTAAGCCTGGTACGACAGCTAAAGAAAAGTGTCCAAAAAGTGCGGCTGTATTATATAATATTAATAGCTGGCCCGATCCGGCTTTGCACGGATAGACAAATCAAAGTTAAATGTTATTAACAAAATATATATATATCAATAAATGTATTACACTATGTATTTCTTATGGGGATTTTTAGTAAATTTGGCCCCCCAAAACACCCACTAAAATTTCGAATTTTTTGAAAGCCTTTCTTAAAAAGGCCCTAGAGTAAGCTACATACCAAATTTCATTCCAATCCTTTCGGTAGTTTTGGAAAAATCGTGATTTAGTAACTTTGATCCCCCCAAACCCCCCTACAATTTCAAATTTTTGGAAACCCTTTCTTAGTGCGCGTCTAGAGCCTATAAAGAGTGCCAAATTTCATGTTTATAGGCCTCGAGGATTTGGAGAAACTGTGATGAGTCAATGAGTCAATGGTATTTGGCTTTTATAAGTATAGGCTATTAAATCCCCTTGAAAAATCACAGGCAGATTAATTATATACACATCAGAAATACATCACATTACAAAATACTATTTAAACAACACACTTTATCTAGGCCTACCTAACTATGCAGACAGGGAATTTTTAACTCGGTAAATGAGTACAATTATAAGGAGTATAAAACTGTAGGCCTATTTGTTAAGATTTTGTGTTTAATGTATATTATTATACATATTTAAAGGAAGATAAACATATTATCTTTTAATAGCCTTTTATTTCATATTGATAAATCAAATGGTTTAGAAGCTATTAATATTATTGTTAAGAAATTTATAACTGAATAATATGTTTATATGTTACACGAAGATGTAAGATTGTTTTCGAAGTTTAACAAATGAATATCTCTTCTTTAAATTTGTAATCTGATTATATTGATAATAAAAGGTTGTATTTATATAATTAATCTTATAACCTAAAAGCAAATTTTATAACGTATTATAGAATACATTCAAACATATTATTTAAACAAATCTACTTCACAAGACTTAGGCTATATTATTGATTTAAGTGCAAACATAACCCCAAAGTATAATCTACGCTAGGTTTTGTTTGCGTATAACAGAGGATGGGTGAAATCAGCTGTTATATTATTAAGTTAAACGAATAGGTATTTCTTCTTTAAATTTGTACAAACGAATATTTTGATGATAAAAGGTTATATTTATATACAGTTTATAACCTCAAAGCAAATATTATGACGTATTATAACATACATTAGTTCTATTACTCTCATATTTAATAAAACAAACTTCACAAGAAATTATAACGATTGAAGTTGTAAACATAACCTCAAACTGTAATATACACTTTGTTTACAGATGATGGGTGAAATCAGCTGTTATATTAAAAGTGGTGACGGTGACGGTGACGGTAACGGTAACGGACACGGTAACGGTGACCTACCTCGAGTTCGATGAATTTTCCACACTAAAAAAAGTGCTTAACTCGCCTAAAGAAGTTTTCGCTTAAAAAAAAACAGGTGCAACAGTTACAAAGAAAGAAATGTATGAGTGCAAATTCTTACATTTATTTTGTGAAGCTGGGTTTTCACGAGTTTTAAAGACCTGTATTGACAAAATATATTATTACATTTTTTAGCATGAGCATTAGAGCGTAAATTATTTTTTAAATTAGAGAGAGAACTTATCGACTGTACATTTAAGCAATCAGAAACGAGTAACGAGATCGAAGGCGATAAACAAAGACAATCGGATTACGAAGTTACGGGAACAATGCGAAGTTGTAAAAACATTTTCAGGGAATTTTTTGTCGCTGTAATTAAGTTTTAAAGTCCTTTTTAGATAATGAACAAATATAACAGAAAATAACACTTGCTTTGATAACAATGCTAGATTAATTCCATTTAGGCATAATACATCAAATAATTTTAGTTTATTGAACTGATCGAAATAATTAGTTGGGCCTCCTTTATAATTAATTAATAGTTTTTTAATAACTACTTAAACTCTATAAGGAAAGGCTTATATATAAATCATTGGAAAAGCTTAATCGATTATTACAAACTATTTAAAACTGATCAAAATAATTAGTTAGGCCTACTTTATAATGAATTAATAGTTTTGTAATAACTACTTAAACTCTATAAGGAGAGGTTTATATATAAAGCCTTGGAACAGTTTGATCGATTATTACAAACTATTTAAAACTGATCAAAATAATTAGTTAGGCCTACTTTATAATGAATTAATAGTTTTGTAAAAACTGCTTAAACTCTATAAGGAGAGGTTTATATATAAAGCCTTGGAACAGTTTGATCGATTATTACAAACTATTTAAAACTGATCAAAATAATTAGTTAGGCCTACTTTATAATTAATTAATAGTTTTGTAATAACTACTTAAACTCTATAAGGAGAGGTTTATATATAAAGCCTTGGAACAGTTTGATCGATTATTACAAACTACAGTCGCGAGCTCGGAATAACGCGGGTGAGAATTTTTGCGCTATTGACAGATATGGAACTGGCAAAGCGAGGATCGGTCGATAATCGCTCGTTTTTTTTCATGATCCAAGCATCCAGCGTTGAATAGTCCGAGTGCCACCGCGCCACCGTTCATTCATCTACGTTTTTTAGTTTACACGATCTGACAACAGCGCAAACATTCTCACCCGCCTTATTCCGTTCTCGCCCAGACAGCACAATCATGTGCTGAGCATGTGCTCAGTACATTCTTTAAGTATATGCGGAATGTGCCACGCATATTCTTGAATATTCCAGAATATGTCTGGCACGTGCTCAGGAAAAGTGAACGTCCGCGCTCACAAAGCGCCTGGCATATGCGAGAAGAATATTCCTACAATATGCTCAGAACATGCTCAGGACATTCTGGGCACGGTTTATAACTGCAATATGAACTACGCACATTCTTAGAACATGCTAGGCATGTGCTACACTTCTATAGGACATTCTTAGTATATTTTGGGTACATTCATTATCTCAATATGATTTTTGCACATTCTACATATATGCTGGGCACATTTTACTACCTCAATCTGAGCTACACACATTCTATGCACATGCTACACTTACATAGAAGATGCCTAGCATATTCTGGGTACATTCATGATCTCAATATGAACCTTGCATATTCTTCGCACATGCTACAAATATGCATAGCATATAATCCCAATGTGATATACCTATTATACATATTCTTCACACGTGATGTGCACATGCTATACTTATGTATAGAACATGTCTAGCATATTCTGGGTAAATTCAATACCTCAATTCAACTAAGAACATTGTGCTGGTCTTAGAAACATTGTATATATAAAATACAATAATTCAAAAGTTATTAATCAAAGTAAATTAGGATCTTTAGATATGAAAAAAACATACATATGAGCAAATCTGCAATAATTTCATTGACTTACTTGAAGGAATTGACAAAATACTACACCCCCCTGTTATTGTTGATTTTGATGATAGGGTTAAATAATAATCTAATGTGGAAACATAAAAAACTACACTTTTCTGAAACTTTCAAAACCTATTTATTATTGTCAATGTATAACAACATGTATGTACAAAAAGAATTAAAACATGATAATTTTAATAACCAGTAGAATCATAACTTGAGAAACATCTTTGTTCTTAGGATGGTCCTAGTTTCCTGCAACAAAATATTCATTGTTTCACAAACAATAACTTAAACCAATGAAATTAACATAACTTTGAAAGAAATGCTGTATAATTCAATATTATTTAGTTTTTAAAATATGAATTATAGTATACCACGTTTCAAGCATAGTTAGCAGTATGGGGAAACCCATATGCCATGTTATTCTTACAGGCGCTCCGCTGCTAGTAGTCTGCGCGTAAAAATGTTTGCTACAAGCACTTAACCGCATTGGATATTAAAATAAAGGTTTCGGTATTGTACGCTCATAATTCAACAAGCAGGAATGACAACTATAGGGCAGCTAATACTAATTATTTTATAACTGAAACTAAAGGTCATTTAAGATTTTGTATTATGGTTTAGCATGAAAATGTTCGTAAAGTTTATCGAACTTTTTATGTTATTGTCGAATTTCCAAAAGAAATGTACGGTATTATTTTTGAATTGTATGCTAATTATTATCAATCAAAACGTTGTAATATTTTTTATTGTTTACAAAAATAAAATCTGGTAAACGTGTCCTGGAAAATTTGTTTAACCAAGCAAATTTTATTGGCAGATTGCCCTTCAAATACAAGTATTATGTTAATAATTTTAGTAAATTTAGTAAATAATAAATCATTAACTGCAGTTTGAGAATGAGTTGTTTCACAAGAAAGTAAAAATTATTCACAAATTAATAATAAGTCCTTTACACACACAAAATATTTACCTTATATCGATTGTATTATAAAATTTTAACAGTTTTAATACTGTTAATTCGCAATAATTAGCTGTTTAGTAGCACTCGGCTGCTCCATTAGACCCATAATGCCAACTAAACATGAAACGTACAGTAGGAATGACCACCAAATTATTTAAAACTAATAAAATAGGTACTACTAATAATAATGTCTGCTTGTATACCGTTACGAAGCAAAATTAAGGGTTGGAGAAAGTATTTGGAATAAAATAATTATATCTTTAAAGTAAATTAAACCCGAGATTTTCAAATCAGCTGGTAGAAATTTCTGATGCAGATTTTATATCAAAACATATTATAAAATAAAGGGGAGTAAACAATATCAAAGTTATTGTGGAGTAAACATTGTTGTGAGAGAATGACAATTCTTATAAACATGAAGAAATCTTTTCTGAGAATATTACATTGAACTAGGCCTATTTATATCAAAATTTAGTAACAATAAGTATGAGATGATAATGTCCTTTAGTTATAAAGTTCTTTATTTACTAGGCCTAGGCCTATAGAACATTTATTTTGCTTATTTGATTAACCAGTTGTAATATTGCAAGGAACTATTCAAACAAAAGTAGATCTAGTGCAAGTCATAGCTTTTGTTATATTTAACTTATTTTTATACTTACAGCTTACAATCCTTTTTTCTTTTATTTTCTTATATGATAGGTTAGGTTATGAGGCCGCGGACGTTTTTAACTCAATGAGTTCACATGTGAGCTACAGCTTGCGTAGTTTTTTCAATTGACGTAAATGTCCCAACGTGTTGTGTTGTGTATTATGTGTTATTTGTAAATGTGTTGAGTATATGTTCTCATTTAATCAATTGACGAGCATCAATGAATACAAGAAATAAATTACAAATACTGTGTAGGTTTGATAACGCATGATAAAGAGGCAAAACGGCTTAACTTATAAGAAAATAAAAGAAAAAAAGACTGTGAGCTGTAGTAAGAATAAAAATAAGTTAAATATATAGTAAAAAATAACCACTTCAATAAGGCAATCAATAACCATATAACCTTTGTACCATTCCGTATCATACAATTATTCTTATTCTGAGTTTAGCAACTAAAAAACTTACAATGAACAACAAGAAAACAAAAAAACTGAAGCACAGTGAGATCAGCACTATTTTACTTCTGCAAAGCAAGCAGGTAGTTGCCAGCAGTTTGTAATAACTTTAATTAATTTTCTGCAAAGTGTAAATTAAGTTTTAAGTATAGGCCCTAAATACTACATTTAGATCAATACAAACTAAATTAAAATTTACTTGTGGAGTACCTAGTACTACAATCAAAATAACTTGTTCTTCATTTACTATAAATTAACTTAAGTTATCCATATCAAAAGTTGAATATGCCTAACAGACATCAGTTTATGAGATTAATAGATATATTTAATTATCAACTTACATTTTTCGGCGTTCTTTCCTCTACTAAGCCCCTAACCAGCCACTGTTTTGTAGAGCCTGAAATATCTTCAACTGTGGCCTCTTCTATATGACAATATCTATAAACATATATAAACATTGATTATAATACAATTGAAAAGACACATTTTAATTATCATTTAACATAGATCTTTAAAAATTCAACTATTATTACAATTATGTTATATTTATTTATTTATTTCATTCCAACGGCAAAACCATTGCATATTGGCTACAAGTAACATGATTAAAATGATAAGTTTTAGTGATAGTCTATATATTTCATTTTTAATAAAATTTTATTATATTTTATACATATATATAGCCTATCATTTACTTAAGTTACGTCGTATAATAGGCCCTAAGATTAATCAAGTGTTTATGAAATAAGACATAAATGGCATAACAAACACTGACTAAACTAACACACTAAATGTTGGCATTAATATTATAATAGATTAAATATGATTTAGATGTATATATATATAGCCTATTTATAACTTTACGAACTGGAAAAATTCAGAAACGTTGGTAAGTTTATGTTCCGGCTGTAGTTGTTATATTGTTGAAGTTATACATGGTTACTTTGTAAACTGATTGTAAAATAAAACAAAAATAATCACAATAATTTGAAAAAGAACTTACTCCTCGGAAGGCTAATAGGCACTACATGATCGAGTTCCTACTATGTAGCCTACATATAGTGTTTGATAACCCATGTATATGTGTATGTATGACAACATTTAATGAGTCAGTATATTCATGGCTTGTTCCACCTAGACAATTTAATAAAGCGTACAGAGTGAAATTTCAACACTCATGGGTTAGCCATATGCATAAAAAGTAGGTCTAGTTTCCTTTTGGCAATTACTACTTGTTCTTATCAAATACAATAGAATTACTGTCATGTCATGGGGTAATTTTATAAAAACTGGCTGCCTATAAAAAGTTAATAATATTATTACATTTTAAAATATTAATAGGCCCTGTATATTGTATGACTTAAAAACATACTGTGAATGGGTTAGATATAGATATGTATTTACTCATATTTAATAAATAGATGTAAAAATAAACCGTCCAATTAGTCAATATTGATACCGTACAATATCATTTCATATCAGTAAAAAAAAACACTATAAATGTTTAGTTTGCCAAACATTACAGTTTACCAACTCCTGTGTAAATTGCACATTTAGAAATAAGAAACATAATTTAGTACATCCAAAACTAATCTGACCTAACTACACTAAGTTAACTAGTCACATTAGAATAGGCTATGTTTGAAAGTCAAATGAGATATAGATTTAGATTATAGGTTACCAAAACAATTTTAATCAAAATTTAACCATTATTGTTCAAGATTGATTCAAGAGTAAGACCTTATCATGAATGTAAATTTTAAGCTACAATTACTAAGGCAGTTAAATATATTACTTTTGGTAGCCTGTAAAAGTTACTTCTGGGGTAAGTTAAAGACAGGAACAGCCACTTCTTTTATATACTAGGCCTATATTCTGAAAATATAAATTCACGACACATATTCATAAATGACAAAAAGTGTCTTCCCATAATCATAATAAAATTAAGTAAATTAGCACAAAATTAATTGTAGGACTAGGAACTATGGTTTGACTTTAGAACATACCTACTGTTACTAGTTGGTTTAGGCCTAGGTTAACTTTATTTTATGTATTTTTATATTTAACGAATGCGAGTAAGCTAAAATTGAACTGTTCAATTAGAATGCAATGCCCTTTGTTGATCATTATGTTTTTAACCACTTGCATGTTTTACTATGTAAAACATATAGGCTACATTTCTTTGTTTATAGGGAACATCTATTAATATAGGCTAATACATATCAAAAGCTAACCTGATCTAACTTGTCAAAGTAAGTCGAACACTATTTTTACCCAGTGAAATATATATTTTCAGAATCTTTTTGGCGTAAGTTTCCTATTCGACTCTAGACTAATATTTTTGTAGACACCGACGTTCATCCAACTGTTAAATGTTGAATACAGGTAATCATACTGTGACTAAATATTATAAGTTAGACATTTTAAAAAAATATATTATTCTTGCATTTCTGTTGCCATAGGTTAGCCTAGGGTCGAATAGTAAACTTGCGCCATATTTTTTTACGGGTGTTTTCATCGTTTTACCCTAAAAGTAATGTTTATGTTATATTTTAATTATGATCTAGTATTTATTTTACAGTAAAATTTACTTACCAAATGAGTAATGACCTGATCAAGACTTGACTGTGTTTGGAGGAATCTAATGGTGCAGGACTGAAAAGCTGTCAAAGCAAGAAAAAACCAAAAAAGTAAAATAAATCATATAGTTACATTAATACCTAGTAAAAATACTGTACATCAGTAATTTTGATAACACAATAATTATAATTTAATAAGTTAACCTACAAGACTATGCAAATATAATACAAGGGCCTGTGTATCTAGGCCTACATACATTAGTGTACCCTACACAAAAAGGTTACTATTAAAATTAAAAAAAGCATATTAAAAATGTAGGGTATAGGCCCTACATCTTACTACCATGAACCAGAAAATTACTAATTTTATAACTCATGCACTTTAAACTTGAAGTAGAATGAACATTGTTTCCGTAATAAATGGAATACAACAAAAATGAAAACTGTAGTAATGAAATTATAGAATACCACTACTTTTTGCGAAGTGGTAATATCATAAACGCTGTGTTGCAACCAAAAAAACCGTACGGTAACTAAACTCACAGCCTCTAGTCACAGTATGTTTCCAGTCTGTAAACATATTATATTAGCCTAAGTAAGTTGGTAGCACTTCTCATTTTTCTAAACAAATTTTCAACTGATTCTAGGCCTGATTTAACAAGTTGCCTCTGAGTGGCATTCTAAAAATTTGCCTTTAGCCTAAATATTATTACTAACCTTTCACAATAAATAGGCTAATAACTACCACACTAGGTTTCATGGATTTGCTTGTATATTTATGACATTCGAAACTATGACAAATGCATGAACAAACAATTATTACAAAGTAGGCCTAGGCTACGCCTAAAGAGAAGGACCTACAGTACTTTGAAAATATAACCATCATTTAAGTTCAGTTATTATACATATGACAGTAGCATAAATATAATTTAAAACAAGTTGTACTGATTAACTGATATATAGGCCTATATATAGCCTACTTTATACACATGCAAGACCTCTAGGCCTAGAAATTTACTTTAGGTTAGGTTATGTTTATGTTATACTATTGAAAAATCAAAATAAAATGCTGTTGTTAATTACTTTCAGATAGGCATATTACAGCCAATTTTCGAGTTTACCAATAGCAATCTGAGTTTTCAAATGCAATTTTATGTTAGAAAACTCTTATGCATTCTACTAGCAAGTTACGGTTTAGAGGTTATGAAACTTATAAAGTGAATTACATAGGCTAATTATAGCCTAAACATAGGCGTAGGCTAGTTTAAAATTATGAATTCGTAAAAACATCATTAATTTTAACATCTTTCATTAAATTTATGGTCATTTATTAAGTCAGAAATAGTTTAAAATAAATCCGAAATTGCAATACTGCAATGGAAGGCCTAGTGAATTATAAATGAGAATTTCTAAAGACAAATACTACTGAAATATATATTATTTTAAATTATATTTACTAAATAATTGTAAAAGTACTTACCACATAAGTGAAGAGCTGATCATACAAAAGTGATTAAATAAGAATGTCGAAAATAATCTGGCCGACAGTAGTAGTGTAGGTAGAGTAGAATATTATGAGACAAGACAATGTAAAGGCAAAGGATGACTCACTGCTCACTGCGTTCGAACC
>JAGFPH010012354.1:13941-30542 GCA_018207615.1 Philaenus spumarius | reverse complement strand
GCTAAAATACAAATTCAAATTGCATATTTGCACAGTGTTATCTGAACTTATTTTGTTCTATTAACAATGCATATCTAAAATATTTTTCAGTTTTTAAAACATTTCGTCTGGTGTCTATAATATAAAATTATGAATCAGTATTTGTGTGCCTGGGTAAATAAACCCGTAGACTTAAATAAAACTGCAAACATTTCGTATAAAATATTTATGTTATTTGACAGTTAATCATGCTGGTTATTTATGTTAGAGGACCCTTTATTTAGTTAGCTTACATTCCGTTACTACCTTTATGAGGTTCTCCTGATCAAGTGTATTACTATTCATGTCAGGAATACATAAATTACCGTTCATATAGAATTAAAGTCTCCCAATATATCCTGAGAGAGAAATGGCTGTCACTGAATGGTTCTGAGATATTGCAGTAAATATTATAAAGTTGGAGAACGTCAATATGTTATTTACAAAATGTCTTTACTTAAATAAAACATAAGACTTTAATAACACTGGAAAATGTTTTACAAAATATTTATGCTATTTAACAGTACGGCATAATCATAATCGTTATTTATGTTAGAGCACTCTGTATTTAGTTTGTTGACATTCTGTCTCATCTTGTATGAGGTTCTCCTGATGAAGTGTGTTAGTTTTCCTGTCAGGAATGTAAAGTCCCGTGGGAATTATTGATTACGTAGTTCAGTAAACTGGACGTCACGTCTCTTTAAATCAGGGATTAAAGTCTCCCAATATATCCTGAGGGAGAAGTGGGTGTCTCTAATTGGTGCCGTGATATTACAGTAAATATTATAAAGTAGGAGAACGTCAATATGGTATTTACAAAAAGAATTTCCTTAAATAAACAAGTACATTTTTTTAAGTTCTTATTTTAAGTATGTGTAGTATAATTAGTGTCTGTATGTTTGTGTGTAACAGTCGTTGGTGATGCCGAATGTAGAACTAATGTATAATTTAAATAAACTGGACGAGTCCAAGTTTTTTTACGAATTTGATTTAATCACAACAGCGGGAGAAGCAGCAGGCACCAGCTAATTTACAAATATAAGCATACTAGTTTAAATATAGGTCGATGATAACTTAAGTGAACAATAACATAAACGACTGTTTTAAAATGATTGATTTTTTGTTTAATTGGCTTTAGGTTATTGAGTAAAAAGTTTAACTGTAGATTCTGTATATTACCGTGTTGAAAATTCATAACTGCATCAACAAAGTTAGATGTAGTTTGTTGTTTATATTCCTTAAGAGCAGAGTACAGAAAATTTTAAAAATATATAAATTGTCCCCGTCTTCTAACCTCAAAACAAGTCATATAGGCTACACTAGTTCTACAAGATATTAAATTTAATATTTAGAAGTTATATTTTTCTCATGTGTATCAAAATAAATCTGAACAAGATTGTTCTTGATATGTTTCCAGTATGAACTACAATAAACGATGTATTTACAATTACGCGAGCACAGCGAGTTCCCTGGTTAGTAAACACTGCCAACCAGCCTCAAAGCGCACGAGTTCTCTTTGCGTAAAGGTAAGTCGAAAATTACTTTGAAAATAAAACAGCTCAAGAGTTATACGACATCAAAGTGACCTCTCCAACTTTTATTTTACCATTCAAAGATCAACTTAACCTGTTTTTGTAATGACGAAGTTTTAATTAGATTTTACGGATTAAATTCAAGTTTCCAAATATTTTCAAAGAGGGTTAATGTTTCCAAACACTAAACAAAGGGGCTCCATCGTCTGAAATTAAGTTGATTTTCCTGCTAAACGATCAACTGTAGAGCTTCCGAGGCAGGCACGCTATCAAATATTCCTAAGAGGGGGGGGGGGGGGGGGGACAGTTCCGAGAACGCTTAATATTTCGTGCATAATGTAAATTTGAAGGTAAATGTGATTAAGGATCCTGCACTATCTAAAAATACTATTGGTTCCGTGATATTACAGAAAATATTATAAAGTTGGAGAACGTCAGTGTGGTATTTACAAAATGGCTTTACTTAATAAACCCGTAGACTTGATTTTGAGTTCATAATTTAAGTATACGTAGTATAATTAGTGTCTGTATGTTTGTGTGTATCAGTCGTTGGTGATGCCGAATGTAGAACTAATGTATAATTTAAATAAACTGGGTTCCAAAGAAAAGTCAAGTTGCGTCAAGAAATTTTGTAGGCAAACCTCAGATTAGGATTCAGCATCACAAAAAAAAAATTATAATGGAAAAAATCAAAACTATGCCAATACTTTCCCATGGGAGGGGGGGGCCTTTTTGGCACAAATTGACTGTATTAGTTGACTTACTAATTATTGTTTTACAGATCTGCTCTAGCATTTTTTATCTTTTTGTTCTTTCTATATTTGATAATTGTGTCAAAAAGTGTATGTATGCAGTTATTTCAAATTCCTTTAAGACGAAGAAATGTTTATGAATTAAGAATAATTTGGCCTGCGGTATATCCAAGGTAAAAACAATTTAATATTGAATGTATAAATAACATTTCAGCACTATACTAAATATTGCACTCTAGGTTAGAACCAGTCTTTTAATGAAAATATTGTCAACAGTAAATTGGAGTTTTTAAAAGCGTTATTACATTATTTCGTCGCAATTTCCATAAGGCCCTTGAGGCTATCCTATTTATTTTGCTAATGGAAGGTCTTGTCTGAAAGCAATGATGTTATTGTTTCTGCACAAACACAGCTAATGGGAAGGAGTAAAGAGGTTCGGCAAGTAAAGACGGTCTGCCAGCTCGATGTGACAGTTTGACGTTTTGTTGTAAGCTGTTGTGTGTGCCCTCACTGGGTTTATGGATCTCATAAAGTGATGAAATATTATAATAATTTAGGTATATAAATTTTTACTGGATTGAATTTCCTCATTTTATGTTTTCAATGCTTAATAAATAAGAATTTCAAGTAAAAACTATAACTATTTTACAAGCAGTTTCAACTTTAGATTTTAAATAAATCCTTATTTGTTTGTAGTCTAACTGGGTTTTTTTTAAACATAATTATATTACCTTGTTAAATTATGTCAGACATTCCTTGTTTCTGTTGCATTGTTGGAGTTTTGTTAACACGTTCACTGCTAAGGACGCACATGTGAGCTTGACACTGAACACCATGAGAAGCGGCCGACGCACAGTTAATTGCGTGCTTTGCACGCCAAACCTCATATTGGGAGTATTTTCAATACACAATGCATTGCGTACTTCACATGCCAACCTCTTTATTGCGAGTATTTTTAATACAATGCACTGCGAGCTTCGCACAAAAACCCCCGTATAGGGAGCATTTCCAATTAACAATGCATTGCGTGCTTCGCACGCTAACCCTCATATTGGGAATATTTTCAATACACAGAGCATTGCATGCTTTGCACGAACATTTTAAGCCTACGTGCTATGGCCGCAAATTTGCATGCGCTTTAAAATATTAGTGATTATAACGTAAAAGATTCAAACATAAAAAATAAAGCAATTTCAACTCATTTAGGCTATAAATATAAAACATAAAAGGTCAGCTCCTAGCATAGGAAATACGAATTTAGCAGTGAACGTGTTAAAGAGACGCAACGCGGAGTATATGCTTTGTGATTATTTGCTTCAGTAGTGCATACATTATTTACACAGTGGAACTATATGCCCAAATAAATCCTTCGATATCTCTACGCTATACATTGTTTGTAGCTCCAGTACCACAGCACTACAATGACAGTGGGTTTTCATCACTATAATCCAGTTTGTGTGTACATACAGTGGATAGGATTACGATACACAATAACATCCATGCTGCAGTAAACACATTATGTTTGAAGTAGAAGGCGGACCCTGGAATAACACATATATAGGGTAATTATGTTATGTGCGGGAATAGTTCATAGGGTGGACGTAAGTGTGAAAATAAAGAAACAAATTTATATAAATATAAGTCCGGAAACGCTTCTTTTACCAGTTATCCGCCATTTTGTTTTTAATATATAAATTTTATATATTGGACCGCTATAAATAATTTCCACAAACATCAGAGTTAACTATACGACAATATGTTTGTATTGGTTTCCCCATGAGTATCCGCAAATTTACAATCATTTAGATACTCTTCACAACCAACAGCTTTTTTAGATTAGGTCAAGAAAACAAAAGCAAACTAAAGCAAAACGCCAACGTAAAAGGATTACTATATTATAATTTAAAAACTATTGCCACCAACTATTCAGGAAATTGAATTACTCACGAAGGCGCTGAGTGTACGAAATATATTTGTAGAATTTGTTTGCGCCCAAGTATCCAGCTTTGACTCACTCGCTCCTTCGTTGCACTCAGCGGAAAAACTTACTAGGCTAGTTTGCACCTCGACCTTGATGCTTCGGGTCGCTCGCAGCGTACAAATTTGGATCAGAAGATGCCTCCTAGGTAAAATTCCCCACGTAGATTTGAATCGGGTACTTTTAAGGTATTTTACGTTTTTATAGATTTTGTTGGAACCAAGCGAGCAGGTCGTGTAAAAAACACAATATGTGCAGACTAATATTCTATATTTGTTTTTTTTTTTTTTTTGTAAAACTCTAAACACGTTTCATTCTTTTACGAGTAATATAACAAAATAGTTACATCTTCTAGTTAATGTTTTTTTTTTTTTTCAATAAACATGCTTCCGGTTGTTGGATGTTTAGGCTAACGAACTCTTCCGAGCGACTTAGACAACCAACCAAATCAGATTTAAAAAGCAACCGCTAGAATGTGTATACAGAGTGTCCCCGAACTTTCTGGACAGCTTTTGTGGATTTATTCCTGGTATCCAGACAAACATATTTCACAATATAAACATGGAAGTAGAAAATATATTGAGCTCAACCTTTGTATACCTATTTGTTGCGTAACCTTTTGATCACTGTACGAAAAATTAGAACATTATTTTTAATATTTTTAAAATGGCGTCCAATTATAATTTGTAATATCAAATATCTCAAAAACCGCTAACTTTACAAAAAATTTACAAGATAAAAAAAGGTTTACTTTTTTAACGGCAAACACAATGTTATTTTTTATTTTGTCTGTAGCTCAAAGGATAACAGAGATATTGACAAAAAAAGGAAAATGTATTTCTTGGTAGTTGTCAACAATACCCAGAATTACTCTATAAACAAAATATTTTAAAGTTATTGTGAGCGAAACTAATAAGTTATTAGCATGTTTCGAGCATTTTCTGAGCTGATTCCACTGGCAAACAATAATAAAAATGTTCATAGGCCCTATACTCATAGGTCTGGGAATGCTTCGTTAGAGAGAGCTGGCGAAACATTTAACCCGTGTTTCAGATTACTCATAGATCTCATATTTTTATTAAATAAATTATTGGATTATAAAATATCCACCTTTTAAGTACAAATTTAACAGTAGCTTAGTTAAGAAAATCGAATGAGAAATAACAAAAGTGTGACCATTTTTACAAATAAAAGTATTAGCTGTTTATTAAGACCGAATTTTGCCTTTTGGGGCAAATATCGCAAAAATTACTGCAGTTACAGAACTGAGACCTATTTTATTAAGTTAATCTGCTCATTTTACATAAATTAAAATAAATTTTACACCTTAACACCCTAAATATTTCAATATTGATTCGTTTTTGTGGGTAATCTGAAACATGGGTGAAAAACTTTCGCCAGCTCTCTCTAACGAAGAATTTCCAGACCTATGAATATATGAACATGTTTATTATTTTTTGCTAGTGGAATCAGCTCAAATAGTGCTCGAAACGTTATGCAAATTAGTTTAGCTTATAATAACTTTAAAATATTTTGTTTCTAGAGTGATTCTGGGTATTGTTGACAACTACCAAGAAATACATTTTCCTTTTTTTGATCAATATCTCTGTTATCCTTTGAGCTACAGACAAAATAAAAAATAACATTGTGTTTGCCATTAAAAAAGTAAACTTTTTTGTCTCTTGTAAACTTTTTGTAAAGTTAGCGGTTTTTGAGATATTTGATATTAAAAATTATAAATGGCCGCCATTTTAAAAATATTTAAAATAATGTTCTAATTTTTATACCAGTGATAAAAGGTTACGCAAAAAGTAGGTATACAAAGTTTGAGCTCAATATCTTTTCTACTTCCAAAAATATTAAGTATTTTTTTAAAAACACATACAGACAGCCACTCGAAAAAATAAGCACCGTAGGAAATATGTTTATATTATGAAATATGTTTGCCTAGATCCCTGGAACATATTCACAAAAGGGGTCCAGAGAGTTCGGGGACACCCTGTATATACAATTTTTAATGACACCCTAAAACATGTTCTATGGTCCAAGATTGGTGCTGATTTTCTACTCCCTACCTTAGGTCTCACCATAAGGGTGTAGCGAAAAAGTTGTATTATTTATTGAAGATTTCCGTTCGGATAAAGTTTATTATTTATTGAAGGTCAATGTATTCATGGAGTGTTACATCCCTTAAATATAAAAACCATAAAAAAATCTTACGATAGAAGATCTGGCTTGGAAATACGAAGTGTCGGTGACCGATAGAATACATCTTTCGGCGTGAATATAAACAGATTTTTAAAGCCAAGCAATGTCCTAAAAGTATACATGGGACTCGTATACGATTCTCCACTCACCAGAAAACGAAGCGTCAACGCCAACCTGGGAGATGCTGGGATAGTTTTTCTGAATCTATTTTCTTGCTTCTGAATCTTTTCACCTAATAGCTGAAGCAACTCCTCAGTCACGCGGGGTTAAACGGATGAAATTCCGGAAACCTAAGCCGTCTTCTAATTTCAGGGTTAATAATAAATCACTCCCAAACCAAGGTCCCTCAGCAAAAATCTGACGCCTTCACCAACGTTTTCTTTTTCTAATGTTTTCATCGCTAATAATAATAACAGCGCAAAAAGCAATAGCAACTACTTCAGCCATGTCTACCAACAAACTGTCCAGAGGCAAACATTTCAGTGTGGACACGAGACAAAGTCTATAGACAATCGCGGGACTTTGTCTCCTAGTGTGAACAAGGCCTAGGTATGTAGTTTGAATCAAATTAATTTCAGAACAAAGACCACATACATTTGTGCAAATTAAAAAAAGAAATATTTGTGAACGTGAAGCTCAACGGTTGTTCGTCTAGTAGGGAAATCGTCGATTTCAGACAATGGAGCACCTTTGCTAAAACACCATCACAATAATTCTCTTTAAAAATGTTTGGAAACTCGTCTTTAATCTATAAAATCTAATTTAAACTTCTTAGTTACAAAAACAGGTTAAATTCATCTCTGAAGGGTAAAATAAAAGTCAACAGTTGGAGAGGTTCACTCAGTTACTATAATTGGATTTCTTAAAGATTAATTAAACTAATCATTTACTCACTTTGATGTCGTATAGCTCTTGAGCTGTTTTATTTTAAAAGTAAATTTCGACTTGGCTTTACGCAAAGAGAACTCGTGCGTTTTGAGTCTCGTTGAACGTAAAGTAGTGTTTACTAACCAGGGAAGGTTCCAGCGTGCTCGCTGTGATCGCGTAATTGTAAGTAAATCGTTTATTGAAGTTCATACTAAAAAGATCCATGAAAATATTAGCTCATCTTTCCTATGGAAATTCGCTAATAAGACAATTTCAGCTTAGGCCTTTATTAAAAAAAACAAGTTTTTTAATGCATTTACATGTATTACCATCTCAACCAACTTTGCAAAGTTAAAATCAGTTAATAGCAAAATTATTCTTCGCTACCAACTGTTTTTTAGTTCTTGTAAAACCAAACACAATCTTAAATCTACAGAAAAAAACATAATGTACTATATTTTAAGCATATGGTGACTCTCCCATGGCATCATCGGAGAGCACATGACTCCCTGGTGTATGGGACTCGCGGTTCATCCGGTATACCCACTAAACTATAACTTCAGGTTCTTCTAAAGACAGTACCTCCACTCTGGGACCGCTATTAGCATTACTTTCGTGACCGTAGCAGGCTAGTTCTTCCTACTTACTGCCTGGAGACAGTTCTACAGCCTGGCTTCTGTATTCTTTTGCCGTAGAATGCGTTCGGTATAGTGCTGCACCACCTGGTTCTCACTTAGTAGTATCTTCGCTACAATATTGGTAGGTGTAGCAAGCCAATCGTTTCCTCGAATTCACGTCTTTCTTCCGTCCATCTGAAGCAGAAGAAAAAAGAGTGTGCTTTACATCTTCCAACACTGAACAAGCCACCGTGCTTTCCACTTTTCCCATTTTCTTTGGCACTAATGAAGTATATGTACCCAAACGCTAAACATTTAAAGGATTTTGATTCAACAACTCTTCGTTTGTCGTACGAAAGAAATTTTGGAAATCTTTTGGGGTAGAAACAAGCACCTTATCAACCATGTTCACACAGCAGATGGGTCATATAAAAATGCACCTCGTCATGGGTCGGTTATCCATTTCGAGATGTTTTAATTAAACTTCAGTCCATCTCCCTCTGGTCTCCTTTCCTGCCAGAATCTGAACGCTTGCTCTCTAGTTTCCTCCTTATTCTTGGCTTCATCCCTTCTCTGGAATATACGCACCCTCGCAATGGCCAGGGTTGATAGGGGGGATACTTTCAATAACCAGCACATCCGGTTCCGACACTTTCCTATAGACACAAGTCACCACAAGTGACTCACTCCTTTCAACAGCCGCCATCTTGTTCAACTGTACAAAGGAGAGCGGCACTTCTGAACTGTTTCCTCTACTGGCCATTATCAAACTTTCTTTCAAATTTTGACAGTTGGTTATTTAAATATTCCAATTATTGGAAATGTTGCGTGTTTATTTCCATCTATGTCTTACATTATATAAAGGTCACCGTTAGCCCTATTTAAGTGCCTCTGTCCTAATCAATAGCCACTTCCTCCAACAGACACCGCGGTGGCTGGAGAGCGAAGAGAGCATGGGCGAGCTTCTAATAAATATAATTTATTCCATATTAATAAAGTACTAACCAGAACTGTTCTTGAATTACCAAATGTGTTGTTGAGTGTTTACTTATTCCGTTCTCAAATGTCTCCAGGAGATTAATCCTTCAGTGAGGATTACTTTACAATTAAACCAGGAAGCTTAAGGATTGGAATTACAATGTAAGTCTAAGTTCAGGATTAGTTTGATTTCTGGAATAACAATGGTTGCCTCGTGTTTGTAATTACTACAATTACTATTACTAATTACTTCTACTATTACTGATTACTAACACACCACGAAGTAGTTTGTTGGCAGCGTAGCTTGTTACGAGAGCCTTTTATCTAATTAATAAGTTGTAAGAGTTTAGTTTACAAAAAAGATTGTAAACGGATTCTAGTTTTTATTAGCGAATTTCTATAGCAAAAATGAGCTATTGCAGTGGCCCTTATGATAAGACCAGAGGTCGGGAGTAGCAAGTGAGCACCGATCACGGTCCTCAGAACACATTTTGGGGTGTCATTAAAACTCATATACATATATATGTATATATGTGTTCGCACTCTAGTGGCCGCATTTTAAGTCCGATTTGGCTCAAATTTGGTACACATGTTGGTTGTCTACGTCGCTCGGACGAGTTTGTTAGCTATAAAAATGCAACAGTCGGAAGCACGTTTTTTGCCAGGAAGTAAATATTTTTTGAGAAATTTTCTACGAGAATGAATTTGTTTTTGAGTTTCTTCTACAAATATAAATGTAGGACGTTATTCTGCACACTTTGTTTTTTACGCGACCTTATAGCTCGCTTGGTTCCACCAAAAGTCGATCAAAACGTAAAATACCATAGAAGTACCCGGTTCAAAGCTATGTGGTGTATTCTACCGTGGGGTTGGCGTGCGAAGCACGCAATGCTTTGTGTATTGAAGTTACTCTCTATATGCGGAATGGCGTGCGAAGCACGCAATGCATTGTGTATTGGAGTTAGTCCCAATATGCGGAATGGCGTGCGAACCATTTTGCAGCTATTCAGCACCGCCGTGAATAGACCTATTTCCCAAATTGTTGGTTTAAACCCAAAAACATATACCTATAACCTCAATATTTCAAATTTGCTCAACTCACGCCAGCGGTTTAGCTTCGTGGTCGAATTATTTCTACAGTGGCATCACTTCGTCGTCTCCGGATATTGTTTGTAATATATGTAATGTTTTTATTTTTTATTTTTAAAGAAAATTAAATGAAGTCTTACAATTCGTTTAGTATACTCTATTTTACAATTATTATAGGTAATTAAATGAGAACCAACACTAAGGGGAATATGTTTTTTACATTACTGTGATACTTAGGCCCGGTCCTACAATCTCCCGATACAGTTCCCGATAGTTACCTGCCGACAAATCCACCCGACAAGTATATTGCAATCTACAATGGGTTTTATCTCTCCGATAAATACCAGGAACTTACCCGTTATATTTACAATATTTTACTTGTAGGTTGGTACACTTTGTCGATTGTGATTGGTCGAAATACGGTTAAAGGGCGCACCATAGCGACTGAATAACGAACTAGCCTTGGAATGGAAAGTCTAAAAGGCATAATACGTGGATGTCTGACTGAAAAATGATTTGCAATGAAACAATGGTTTAACAACCAGAAGCATACAATCCCCAAAAAAAACCTTAACCCAAGGTGAGATAGAACGTTTCTAAAGCAAATACGAAACATAATGTAGCCTAATTATAATGACTAAAGGTGCCGTGGAGTTGTCAATTTGAGTGGTCTGACAGTTAGAGGGAATAATAACACCACTGTAAGCTGCAAAATAAGAATTGAGATTGTTTTGAATATCGTATACACGAGGTATTCAATCTGTTAATTCAATAATTGCCGTAAAACCGTTCAAGTGAGATAAGATCGACCTTCTTTTAATTTATCGGGAGGAATCGTTACATGTATTTTCAATTACAGTAGTTTGATACTTATTGTTCACTGGCTGCCCGTCAATCGTCTTCGTCACAGTATGCGGGCTGGATAAATTAAAATCAATAAAACAGAGTGAAGAGCGTCTTCTTTTTCAACCACTAAATATGCGGGCTGGTAAATCGCATTATCACATTATCGGGCTGGATGTTGCAGATCACCCAGATACGTCTTTAATATGCAAATGCATATATCGGGATTGTTTTGATCAGCTAACGTCTACAATATTTTCTTAAAATTATTAAGCGCCAAATTTCAGCCCTCAGGAAATAATACCAATTAATATTTATTGTTTTTAGAGGTTGTTATCAACATTTTCATTCCTCAGCAGCATGAACAAAATGTAAAACTGTTTTACTTTTTTTATGTGTTTTTCAAAAAATAATGTACAAAATTTCCGCTTTCTAGCTTTAAGGAAATTATAACAAACAATATTTATAGTTTTAATGTTGTTTCAACCATTAAAGTCCAAATATTTTAAAACTATTTACTTTGTGCGCTTCTAGGGCCTATGAGAAATATGTGTACCAAAGTTCACGTTCTTAGGTGAAATATATAACAAACAACATTTATTGTTTTATTGGTCGCTTCAACCCTTAAAGGACAAATATTCTAAAATCCTTTCTTAGTGCGCCTCTAGCTCATATATATGTGTGCGAAATTTCACGTTCTTAGATGGAATGGTTTTTGGGATACTTTGATCAGTGACTGAATGAGTGTGTTTTCGATTATATAAAATCTATATATATAATCCAAATACCACTCTTTGACTTATCACGAAATCTCAAAAACCACCGAACGGATTGAAATAAAATTTAGTATGTAGCTTCCACTATGGCACTAGGTGGAAAGAATGATTTGCTAAGAAAGATTTTCAAAAAATTTAAAATTTTAGGAGGATATGGGTGGGGATCAAATTTACTAAAAAGAACCACCGTTCGGATTGGAGTGAAATTTGGTAGGTAGATTCCTCTAGGGCCCTAGGTGCTCGATAAGAAAGGTTTTCAAAACAAATCTAAATTTTAGGGGAGTTCGGGGGGTCAAAGTAACAAAAATCCCCATAAGAAATATATAATGTAATATATTTATTGATATTTTTTTTTTTTTTTTTTTAATATACATTTAACTTTGATTTGTCTATCCGTGCCAAGCTGGATCGGGCAGCTATTATATACATATATGTATTTATATGTGTATGAGGAGATAATGAACGCATTTTAAGTCCGATTTGGTCCAAATTTGGTACACACGTTGGTTGTCTACCTCGCTCGGATGAGTTCCTTAGCCAAAAAATCCAACAACTGGAATCACGTTTTTTGACCCGAAATACCTAACTATTTTTTGAGATTTTTCGTACGAGTATGAAACTGATCAATTCTGCACATTTTATTTTTCACACGACTTCATAGCTCGCTTTGTTCCCCCAACATCGGTTAAAACGTAAAATAACATAAAAGGACCCGGTACACGTATGTTATTTTACCTAGTGGGGCATCTTCTGCCGAGTTTGTTAGCTGCGAGTGAAGCGAAATAGTCTCTAACCCGAGGCCTATATTAATATGTTTATTTTATTCCTAAACGTTACACAAGCAGTCTATAACACGTGGCCGGACGAAGGATCCGGTGAGTCGAAGCTGGAGGCTCAGATTCAAACAAATTATATTATTATATTGCGTACACATAGGCAGCTATTCAGCGCCTTCGTAAGTGGATCAGTTTCCCAAATAGTTGGTTGAAACCCTAAACATATAATCTTAATTTTGGAAATTCGTTCAACTCACTCACGTCAGCGGTTCAGCTGCGTGGTCGAATAATTTTAATTTTACATTTATTTTTAAGCACAAATCAAACAGCCTGCGTTTACAAATGGGTTTACAAAATCGGCCAGTTATTATTATATGTTTGTGTCAGTTATGGTATATAAAACAGTAATTACTATGTTTCAAAATATATGAATTGTTTGATAAATAATGTCGCTAAAAGGAAACACAATTATTTGAACTTTTGTGTGGAGAATAAACTTCTGTAGTTTACAATTAATTCTAACCAAGCTTTCAAGTCTTTTAATAATTTCACAAAGTGCACTACCGGTATCCGTAGCAGACAGAGACATGAAGGCTCAGACAGGTCATGCATTATTCGTTATGCTTTGTGACTGCTGTTATAAGAACTTTTATTTTACGTTTTGTTCGGTTTAAAATTATTTTTTATGCACTAAATATAAATTCCAGTAAAGTTTATATTTATGTCCGCTTTATTTCTTTTACAATAAAATTTAATGGTATCTTTGACGTTAAAACATCAACGGGAGCGCTCAGTCAACGTCTGTTTCGAAATGGTTTACTATATCTCATCATTTTAAACATTTACCATAGTGAGTAGTTTCAAATTGAGTTGAACAACATAGATGCACGGCAGTACATACTCTGTTTGCAAAACATTTCTAAACTAGGGGCTCTGCCCCTGGACGCTTTGCGTCTCAACCCCAAATCGGCCTTCGGCCTCAATGGCTGCTTCGCTTCGCTCGCAGTTGGAAAATTCGCTAAAGAATATCGTTAATCTTTGGCTCGTTTGTGCATAGGTGACCGAGCATAAATCAGCTGTTTTATTTGGCAGGGGACTCAAACTCATTAAACATTATCTCCATAAGATTAACATGGGAAATTTGAAGGCTTGTGTGCCGGAGCTCCTTCTCGGGTGAATAGCGGCTGAACGGATGATTGGATCTTAAATTTGATGCAAAATCGTTAGTTTGAAATTAAATTTTCTACAACTTTTGTATTAAAATTTTTTTGCAATCTCTTACCGTTTTCTTACAAAAGGCGCTCAAAGTAAAAAAATGAAAAAATTTAAAAAATCTAAAAAATATTTCCCGCGCAAAAGGTGCTTGCAAAATTAAAAAATGTTAACTTCTGGCAATTTTCCCAAAAGTTTCTCGTCGAGAGCTTTAATTCGAGTATAAGGTTGAGGGGAGTCCGATTACGGGAAGTGCATAATAATTAATGTCAGTAAACAGTGAAACCGGCTGGCTTTCTAGCTTTAAGAACTTTGGGCGGAGCTTCCTTTCTCGGATGAATAGTGGCTAAATGGATGATTGGATCTTAAATCGGATGGAAAATCGTTAGTCTGAAATAAAATTTTCTACACCTTTTGTATTTAACATTTTTTGCTATCTCTTACTGTTTTCTTACTAAACGCGCTGAAAGTGGAAAAATGAAAAAAAAAAATAAAATATTTCAAAATCTTTCCCGCTCAAAAGGTGCTTCCAAAATTAAAAAATGTTAACTTCTGGCAATTTTCCCAAAAGTTTCTCGTCGAGAGCTTTAATTCAACTATAAGGTTGAGGGGGGTCCGATTACGGGAAGTGCCTAATAATTAATGTCAATGAATCAGTTTTACCGTCTAGCTTTATATAAGTAGATATAAAAACTAAATATACTAGCAACAAACGTATAAGTTGTCTGCAAACGATTTCTAAGTCGTTAACGTATGAAACTATCAGCTTGTACATACAAATACGACGTTTATTGGTAGTACGAATTTCGTCCGCTTAGGACATTACTGGAGTGGTGCAAAGTTGATTCCATCTGAGCCCCAGGAAAGATGTTTGGCCACATTTTGAAAAATACCACATTTTGAAATTACTAATTTGACATAATTTTAAAAATTTTTGACAATTAAAATATAATGGATTCATGAATCCTGCACTCACTATTGTCTTAGAAAATATGTATTAACTGTATCTTTTTTATATCATATGATTGCAATTCGACCACGCAGCTAAACTGCTGACGTGAGTGGAGCGAATTTAGTAAATTAAGTTTATACAGGGTGTTCCCAAATTATATTTCCAGACTTCCACAAATTGTTCCTTTGGTCAAAACAAGAACAAAACTTCCAATTAACATAGGTCCGAAAACGCTTAGTTTCCTAGATATCCGCCATTTTGTTTTTTGTACAAAATAATTCATATCTAGAGAACGGTTTGACTGATTGAGTTCAAATTTGGCATGAAGTTTAACCTTACAATGAAATACCTCAAGTAAAATAAACGATTAAATCCAATTATGCGTTTCAAAATGGCGGCTGTTTGAAAATTTCAAACCTAAATTACTCAAAAACCGTACATTTTAACGAAAAATGTCAAGACACCCTTTTTGTAGCCTTTTTGATTCCCTATCGGATGGTGTAACTGTCAAAACAATCGGATGAAGGATAATAGCTAAGTTAAAAGGTAATGGCAACAAATGTCCATACAATATTGTAGTATTTACTGTGTTGGTATAGGATGCCGGTTGAACAAACCAATTAGTATACATAACTTAACTGTTATCCTTCATCCGATTGTTTTGACAGTTACACCATCCGATAGGGAATCAAAAGGACTACAAAAAAGGTATCTTAACATTTTTCGTTAAAATGTACGGTTTTTGAGTAATTGAGGTCAAAACAGCCGCCATTTTGAAACGCATGATTTGATTTAATCGTTTATTTTTCTTGAGGTATTTCATTGTCAGGTTGAACTTCATGCCAAGTTTAAACTCAATCAGTCAAACCGTTCTCTAGATATGAATTATTTTATACAAAAAACAAAATGGCGGATATCTAGGAAACTAAGCGTTTTAGGACCTATGTTTATAGGAAGTTTTGTTCTTGTTTTGACCAAAGGAACAATTTGTGGAAGTCTGGAAACATAATTTGGGAACACCCTGTATATTTTAGGATTTCAACCAACTATTTGGGAAATTGTTCTACTCACGAAGAATTTGAATAGCTAAATGCGTGACAAAATATATTAGTAGAATTTGTTTGCACCTCAGAATCCATCCCCAGCTCAAGCGCTAATTCGTTCCGTTCTTTCATCTCTATCCTGCGGCATCGGATTATTGACTGGTTCGCTTCGCTCACATTAGGATCAGAAGCTGCATTCACGGTAAAATCCCTCACATGTATCCCTCCTTAAAACTTTCCACACAGACGTCACTTTAATTGCTAACTCACGACTAGACCTCCGAACTGATTTCTCGATTCTAAGCTTAAAAGACTCTCTCATTCGTTCAACACGTTCTTCAGTCACTCTTGAACGTCCCGTACTCTTCCTTTTGCAAAGACAGCCGGTGTCTTCAAACTGATGATACCGTCTACGGATGTTATTATTACATGGAGGATTACATTTAACTTAATACGGAACGCACGTTGCACTGTAACTACAGATTCAATCCTTGCAAACTGTAAAACACAAAAAGCTTTCTGTTCACTAGTCGCCACCGTTGCTACTAGCGCTTTCCAACGGAAGACAGAGGAAGCTGCGTACCAACAAAACTGTTTGAGTTGCTCTTTCATTTGATGCATTACTTATAATTGTAAGTTAAATGCAATACAAACTATACAAACTTAAAACTAAGATATTCATTTTGAAACACCCGGTGTTTACTATTTAGGAGATCACATCCTGCGAGGATTACTACTCAATCAAATCACGATTAAACAAGAAGGATTCTAATTAGTCAGGATTATTTGGTTTCAGAAGGTATTAATAACAGTAGTAAAAGCTTAGT
Source organism: Philaenus spumarius (assembly GCA_018207615.1). Lineage (NCBI taxonomy): Eukaryota > Metazoa > Arthropoda > Insecta > Hemiptera > Aphrophoridae > Philaenus > Philaenus spumarius. The sequence goes on along the minus strand of JAGFPH010012354.1, from coordinate 14,074 downwards.
ACACTAATTGGATAATTAATTTATCAAATTCGATAAATAACAAACACTTATCCATCGTCATGGAACATATAAGGCACGTTTCTGAAACATGTAAAGGGTAGGGTATTTAAAATTAATTTGATATTAGATATAC